>JAJLVX010000442.1:0-65531 GCA_030564525.1 Liangdongia berthetii | reverse complement strand
TACTTCATTCTGTTCTTTCTGAAGATGATTTATCTTATTTATTAGGTATCCAAAGAAAAGAATTAAGATCTCTATGCAATAAGCTAGTTGAAGACAGAATTATTGCTG
This sequence comes from Liangdongia berthetii, assembly GCA_030564525.1. Classification (NCBI taxonomy): domain Eukaryota; kingdom Fungi; phylum Ascomycota; class Saccharomycetes; order Phaffomycetales; family Wickerhamomycetaceae; genus Liangdongia; species Liangdongia berthetii. The sequence continues at coordinate 65,423 of JAJLVX010000442.1, read as the reverse complement.
TCCATGTACAAAAGGAAGAAGGTGCCCAGCAAAGACCAATATCAAGAACTTATTACTATATCCATTATACTGAGGCAATTGACGCCATCAAATGGAAATTACATTCTGTTGTGTCAAGTGTTAAGAGTGAATTACAGGCTGATTCAAACCCACAAGGTTACATTTGTCCAGTATGCAAGACAAAATATTCACAATTGGATGCTATTGCTCTATTAAATTATGAAAAAAATGAGTTTTTATGTTCGTTGTGTAATGAAGTGTTAATTGAAGATGATTCTGGTAAAATTGCTAAGAAAAACCAGGTTAGATATTCAAGATTAATGAACCAATTGGAACCAATCGTTGAATACTTGAAGAAAGTTGATGAACATCCAATCCCAGAAAATAACTATGAAACCTCTTTAACAAGAATCATCCCAGCCCAAGCAAATACAAGTGCCTCTTACACTGTTTCTAACTTGAACAAGCATTCAAAGATGTTTGACAGAAACTCATACTTGAACAACAACTCCTCTTTGAATGCTGCTTCTCGTTCTCAAGCCACTTTACACGTTAACATCACCACAACAAATGATGATAATTTATTGAGAGAAAAACAAAAACAAGAACAATTGGAAAAATTAAAACAAAATGCATTGCCTACTTGGCACGAAGAAAGTACTATTGGTAGTAAAGCTCTTGGTAAGCTTGATAAAGATGAAGATGGAGATGTCAAGATTGAAGATGGTGAAGATAATTCTGCTACTAATGGCATGGATGCAGCTGATGCTCCATCATCATCAACAACAACAGGTGATATTTCAAAGGATGATACTATAAAGACAGAATCTACAACAAGCACAAATATGGAAGCAGTTGATACAGAGAAAACTTTGAACAGTGAAATTGCCCAACCTGTTGTCACTGCTGAAGATAAGGAAGCTGAAGATGCTTTAGCTGCATATTATGAACAATTGGCTCAAAAGGCTAAAGAAGAAGAGGATGAAGAAGATGATGAGGAAGAGGATGATGATGATTTTGACGAAGAGATTGACTTTGAAGATATTGAACCTTTAGATCCAGTTGAGGAGTCCAAAACAACTTCTCCTTCTCAACAAGTTGAAAATATGGTTGTTGAAGAACTTGATGACTTTTCTGATGAAGATTAAAACAAAAACAACAATAAATTACTACAATTGATTTTATAATTATAATATTATAAATACAAGTAAAGAATGTACCTCTATGTAGAATATGTATATATATTAATATCTAGATCTATCTCTATTTAATATGTCTAATGTACATCTAAAACAACCCTTCAATTTCACCATCTTCATCAACTTCAACGTTCATATAACCTGCATGTGTTGGCAACCCTGGAATGGTTTGGATCTCAGCAGCTAATGCATACAAGTAACCAGCACCAATACTAGCACGAACATCTCTAATTGGGAATTCAAACCCACTTGGAACACCTTTCAAGTTCGCATCATGAGATAAAGAATATTGAGTCTTTGCAACACAGATTGGTAGATTACCAAACCCTTGTTTAGTGTATAACTCAATTTTCTTTGCAGCCTCTTCTGAAATCTTGATGGACTTACCATTGTACAACTTAGTAACAATAGAGTTCAACTTATCTTCAACAGAGTCTTCAACGTTATACAAAAACTTGAACTCTTCTGGTTTGGACTTTTCAACAGATTTAACAACTGCTTCAGCCAATCCAACTGCACCTGCACCACCTTGGGCCCAATGGTTACTTTCAACAGCATCAGTAGCACCAGCTTGTTTAGCAAGCTTCTTAACTAGGTCCAATTCAGCTTGGGTATCGTGCTTGAATTGATTAATAGCAACAACAACATTGACACCGAATTGTTTAATGTTTGCAATTTGTTTAGCCAAATTGGAACAACCCTGTTCAACCAATTCCAAGTTTTCTTGTGTGTATTCTTCTGGTAGGGCTTGACCTGGCTTAACATTTGGTGCACCACCATGTAATTTCAAAGCTCTAACAGTAGCAACCAACACAACAGTATCTGGAATCAATCCACTGGAGCGACATTTAATATCCAAGAATCTTTCACCACCCATTGTGAAATCAAACCCAGCTTCAGTAACAACAAACCCCTTTGGAGATTGCGAATCAGTAGCACCAACTAATTTCAAAGCCAACTTGTCTGCAATAACTGAGGATGAACCAATAGAAATATTAGCAAATGGACCTGCATGAATCAAAACTGGAGAACCTTCCAAAGTTTGCATCAAAGTTGGTTTAATGGCATCCTTCAACAAGGCAGTGATAGCACCTGCGGCACCAATATCATCAACAGTAATTGGTTCGTTTTCATAGTTGGAACCAATAACAATTTTAGCAACTCTGTTTTGCAAATCATGCAAGTCATTAGACAAGGCCAAAATAGCCATTAATTCAGAAGCAACAGTGATATCAAACCCAGTTACTCTTGTAATACCCTTTTCAGTTGGAGCTTGGCCAATGGTGATTTGACGCAACATTCTATCATTAACATCAACAACACGTCTAATGGTGATTGTATCTGGGTTGATGTTTAATCTAGCAAATTTCTTAATTTCTTCTGGGGTTAATTCATTTGGATTAGTCTTAGTAATACCCAATTTGGCCAGTCTTCTTAGCATGGAATTGGTGAATTTTCTAGCACCACCTTTAACTGGAACCAATCTCTTGTAAAAAGTTTCATCCTTCTTTTGAGTCAATTCATGGAAAATTCTGGTATCAATAGCAGCAGCCAACAAGTTGTTAGCAGCACCAATAGCATGAATATCACCGGTCAAGTGCATGTTGAATTCATCCATTGGAATGACTTGAGCGTAACCACCACCTGCAGCACCACCTTTAACACCAAATGTTGGACCCATTGATGGTTGTCTGACGTTAGCAATGGCTGGAATATTCAAATGTGCAGATAAAGCTTGAACCAAACCCATGGTGGTGGTAGACTTACCTTCACCCAATGGGGTTGGGGTGATACCAGCAACCAAGACATAGTGACCATTGACACGGTCCTTAACACGATCATACGCACTCAAGTTGATCTTAGCCTTGTAATGACCAAATAATTCCAATTCATTTTCTTTCAATTTTAATTCAGCAGCAACGTCTTTGATCAACTTTGGAGTTTGTTGCTTTGAAATTTCAATATCTGACGGGACTGAAGCTTGTAATTTCAATGGCAATGGCGTGAAATTTGGCAAAGTATGGTGATGGTGTAATTGTTCCTTAGCACCATCAAAAACGTTTTGACACAACATGGCAACAGTCATTGGACCAACACCACCTGGGACTGGGGTAATGAAAGAAGTTTTGTCTTTACAACTTTCAAAATCAACATCACCAACTAATCTTTGACCAGACTTCTTTGTAGCATCTGGAATGTAGTTGATACCAACATCAATAACAACAGCACCTTCTTTCAACCACTCACCTTTGACAAATTGTGGTTTACCAATAGCAGCAATGACAACATCAGCCTTCTTCAAGATTTCTGGCAAGTTTTCGGTCTTTGAGTGACAAATAGTAACAGTAGCATTCTTTTTTTGCAATAAAGAGGCAACTGGAATACCGACGATATCAGATCTACCCAAAACAACGGCGTTCTTACCAGTCAAAACAATACCAGATTCTTCCAATAGTCTAATACAACCGTTTGGTGTACATGGAATATACTTTGGTTCACCACCTCTCTTGGACAATTCACCAATATTGTAACGACCAAACCCATCAACATCTTTTTCTGGAATAACAGCATTGGTGATCAAAGGTTCATCCAAATGTTTTGGTAATGGTAATTGGATTAACAAACCATGAATGGAATCATCTTGATTGATCTGATCAATCTTGTTCAACAATTCAACCTGACTCACTTGAGAGTCAAATTTTTCAATATCACAAGCGATACCTGATTCAGTAGATGCCTTTAGTTTCATTCTAACATATGTGGAAGAATCTGGTCTTTCACCAACTTGAATAATCTTCAAAGTTGGCTTAAAGTTTGGGTATTTAGTACGCAACTTTTCAATCTTGTTGAACACATCACCTCTGATTGTTTTAGACAGTTTCAAACCAGACAAAGTGGTGTAGAGTCTCCAGTTCTTAGCCTGTGACTGAGTTCTATATTTCAAAGCAGACAACATCCTCGTCTTTGGCCCCTGAAAGAAAGAATAAAAGGTCAAAAAGTGCTTTACTTGACTCAGATTTAATTTTTTTTTTGACATAAATCTGCCAGCTGGTGATGAGCTTGACTCGGGAATTGAGCAGGGACACATTGACATGTGACTCGGAATTTAATGTGCTGGGCATACCAATTCTGTTGATGGAGTTGATGAGGTTGATGCGGTAGAAGTCAGTGTGATAAGGAACCGTTGCTACAATCACACCCAAAGTAAAAACATCAAAGAGACGTTTCCAAATTTAAAATATCATAACAGATTATAGCACTAATATGCACTGCAAAGTATATGAAGACCCCTCAAAGAGTACATTTATCACATCAGTTATCATTTCCATTGGTATTGTGATTTCATATTTGCCTCAACATATCAAAATCATCAAATCAAAGAGTTCATTAGGTTTATCCCCCACATACCTTTTGCTAAGCTCAATTGGTGGAGTCACTGCTTTTGCAAACTTGATTCTTCTTTCATTCATATCTTTGCCATGTTGTTCAGTACTATCGCCCTTTGAGTGTTTGAATTCGCAAATATCTCTTATTCAAGTTGGTTTACAAGCTATATCTACAATCTTGATCTTAGTGCTTTGTGTGATTTTCACTTATAGACCATCAGATTCACATTTATATGATGAAATTTACAGCGTGTTTTCTTTCTGTTTGAAGTTTATTGCTGTTTTGATCATTACATTAATCATTGCATTCTTCAAGTTTGACAATAATCATATATTGTTATTTGCTAAAATCCTTGGTGTATTTTCAACACTTTTAACAGCCATTCAATTCTTCCCACAGATTTCATTAACACTCCGTTTGAAAAGATCCGGTTCATTATCAACCCCAATGATGCTGATACAAACACCTGGTGGGTTCTTATGGACAGCAACATTATACCTGAAACCTGGCTCAAACTGGAGTAGTTGGTTACCTTATTTCACTGCAGCTTCTCTTCAAGGTGTTTTGTTATCATTGTGCCTATACTATGATTATTTATCCCCAAGAGATGAATCTTTACTTGAAGAAGAAAGAGTTGAAGGATTTGGGTCAATCGAAACCCTAAACTAATGAATAACTACCACTACATTGTATCATTTTAACTGTGATTATTATTATTATTTAAACATCTATTGCATAATATACATCAAACACTGATAGTCTTCCAGACATTCAAACCATCAGTACCAGTACTAACCAAAGCACCAGGAATTTGTTTATGCCATTTGACATCCTTAACATCCTTTTGCCAATGGACAAACAATAACTGTGGAGGAATTTCTTCCAATTCTTTAGTATCATTTTTTTGTTGTTTGATTTCTTCATCATCAGCTTCAACAGACAAATCCCACAAGGTCACAGTGTTGTCTTCAGAAGAAACAGCAATGATGGATTCATCCAATGGGTTAAAACTAATAGAAGTGATGGCACTCTTGTGGAAATCATATTGTGCAACTGGAGATGGTTGATTACCTGGCTTGAAGTTACGCAAATCCCAAATACCCCATTTACCATCATCATCACCACTGGCCAACAAGTAGTTAATCTTGTCACACCATGAGATAACGTTAATATCGGTATTGGAACCAACAACAGAAATAGCTGGTTTATGCTTCTTGGATCTAGTATCCCATATTCTCAAGTAACCATCAGTACCAGCAGTGGCAAAAACTGTTTGTTCAGATTTGGACCATTGAATATCTTCAATAGATTCGTTGTTGTCAACTGTGAATGGAGTTTTATCAGTAACCCAATTGGAACTAGTTCTATTGGTCAAATAAACTCTACCAGTACAGTCACCAGATAGCAAAGCACCAGTATTTATTAATGGAGACCAGTCTAGACCGTAACCTTCAACGTTACCGTGTTGTTTAACTGTGTATATTGGCTTCTTGGCCGTCTTTGGAATGGTGTAACCTGGAGAATCAAATGCTTTAACTTGGGAAGATAAGTCATAAATGAAAACTTCACCACTTTCACTACTAGTAGCTGTAAAGTATTCGCCAGTGGTGGCAGCATGTGGAGAAACTCTTAGTCTATTTGTTGTATCACGCAATGGAACACTTTCACTTTCCATAACTGGGTCAGCATCATAACTGTCATCTTCTTCATCTTCATCAACATCTTCGTCATCCTTAACCAAGGTTCTGGACAAGGAACTCAACTTCAAAACCAATAATTCATTGTCTTTTTTCTTTTGTGCTTGAGTTGCTGTTGCAACATAAACTGTAGCTGGGAAACTTCTTCTTTCATCACCCAATTGATCAGGCAAAACATCCAAAGTCAAACATGGCCATGGAAGATTGACATTATGCAACATTTCATAAACGGAAGGATCAGCTTCCAAAACTTCATCAGGACCTAAAGGTCTGGATCTATGTGGTAGGTATAATGTTGATTCTTCGTTAGCAGCAGCTTCTTCAGCTTCATTGTCCTTCTTGATAACTTCTTGGGCATCTGGTATCACTTCTTCACCTTCACCTTCAGAATCAATCTCGATGATTTCTTCATCACTCTCGAATTCATCACTGTATGGATCTTCAAACTCACCCATATCAACATCACCTTGGTCTTCACCAGCACCGGTTTTGGTTGGTGTTGGAACAGAACCTTCTGAAACCTTGGCAGCAGTGTTTCTAGATGGTGTATTCTCCTCGGCACTTCTTTTAGACATCTCTAATACGCTTGAAAGAGTCAATCTCTATATTGTCTATTTGATAACTTTACATCATAATTGCCTTACTGCCCTATAAAATTTTTTTTTTCCTTCATTGTGATGAGATCACCCGGAGTTAATTTCTTACATAATCCAAACCACGAACATCAACTGCATCAACAACAGCAAACTTCAAACACTAATACCCAAGAAAAACAAACAACCATAGACATCCTAAAGATGTGAAATGTACTGGAACACATAACTGATATCATTAAAATTGGCTTCGTTTTTCAACAAATGATCATTTGTGTTCTTCAATCCTTCATGATTGACATGATTCCATGTTGTAGCATCACCATAAAGCATGACATTAGCCCTGACAAATTGCTTAGCATCTTCACCTTTGCATCTTTTACAATGGAATGAATCATGTGTGTCACAGATGGTGTTTTGATTGAATTGAAATAATTGACGCAAGTTATCTGTAGAAAATAATCTTTCAACATCTTCTTTTTCATCAACAACACAAGAACTTAAACTCATCTTCATAGATTGACGTTGGAAAATCTTCTCTTCAATAGAACCAGTTGTAATAAATCTATAGATGAAACAATCTTTCTTTTGTCCATCTCTCCAAACTCTTGCTAATGCTTGTTGATCAGCAGCAGGGTTCCAATCTGGATCAATTAAAATCAATCTATTTGCACCAATCAAGTTGATACCACAACCACCAGCCTTTGAACTCAACAAGAAGATAAATTCCGGTGACTCAGGATCATTAAATCTGTCAACAAGCTTCTGTCTCTTGTTAATGTTCATTGTACCATCAAGTCTTAATGAACCAAAATGGTTAGACCTGCACATCTTTTCAATCAAATCCAAAGTCTGTGTATAGTTAGAAATCAAAACAATTTTATCATTAGATTCGTTTCTGATCTTGTGCAAAAATCTCTCCAAGATGGCAAATTTACCAGAATGCCATGTTTGGATGACGTTGTTTCTACCACCAGCAGTAATTGAATTAACATAGTCATCAGGGATTAAGTTTTCACAACCTTCAAATTCTTCATGCAAATCAACCAAGTCTGGATGGTTACAAAGTTTTTTCAACAAACCAATAGCCTTTAATGGTTGAGAACCAACACCACGCAATAATTTCTTGATATCTGGGGATGTGATGAAATGTTCGTATAATTTCCTTTGCATTGGAGCCAAATTGACAAAAATAACGTGTTCATATTTGCAAGGCAAATACTTTGCCAAAATATCATTTGTTCTTCTAATGATGAATTTAGAAACAACGTTGGATAATGCATTTAATCTAACTGTCCCCATTTCAACTTCTTTATCAGTTGCATCTGCATCACGACCTTTTAAAATTGGAATTTCATAGTTCTTTCTAAATTCATTTCTTGAGCCTAACAATCCAGGATTTGCAAAACTTAATAATGCAAAATATTCAGAAAGGTCATTTTGAATTGGAGTACCGGAAAGAATAACTCTTCTTTTACAGTTTAGAGAGTCTAATGCAGTAAATGTCAAAGATTCGCCATTCTTCAATCTATGTCCTTCATCAGCCAATAATAGCCCAACTTCGGTACCTTTCAATAAGTCCACATTTCTTCTTAAAGTTTCATAGGAAATAATTAAAACCGGTCTAACAACATTTCTACCTTTGGCTAAAGCCCAAGCAGACATGGCAGAAGCAACTTCATTTGGTTTTGTAGATTTACCATCAATAGCTAGAGGGGTTAGTGCTCCTTCGCCCAACCACTTCACTAATTCGTTAGCCCAATTCCTAACCAATGAGGATGGACAAACAACAATGGCTTTATCTATAGTCTTTTTACCTCTTGGTCCTTGTTTCAGCAAAGTCCACATTAATGAGATGCATTGCAATGTCTTACCCAACCCCATACCATCTGCCATAATACACCCTTTTGCTCTTGGATCAACAAGACCAGAAACACATTTGTATAAAAATTTGACACCTTGGACTTGATGAGGTCTCAAGATTTTCACTAGTTTTGGATCAATAACCACTGGGACATCTGGGAACTTCTTAGCGGCATCCTCTGGATTTTTGGTTATACCCAAGATCTCATTCAAACTCTTGTGGACATTTCTTCTCTTTGATGGTCTAAGCTCGCATTGTTCTTGTTCTTTTGCTAATTCAGGATTTAAGGCAGCCTCTTCTTTGGCTTTTGCTTCAGCAATAGCTTTATCTAACGCTTCCAAGTCATCATCACTGATAATTTTCTCAACGGTTGGATCATATAGTACAATGGCGGTTTCATCAGTTGGATCATGCAAAGGTCTGGGTATTAAGACAGGTTTTCTTTTTGTTCCCAATGGAGGTGCTGGTTGCTGTGAAAATTGAGTATTTGTTTTGTTTGCCAAAGGACAAGTGAATGATCTCTTCAATTTAGTTTCCATCTTCATTGAATAGTCAGAATCTTGAGTTAAACGCCTGTTATTCAAGGCATTTTTTCTCTTAGTAATGATGTTGCCATCAACATCAACCATGGCGTTTTCCTTATCAACAACACCTGACAGCTCATCCACGGGCGCCATGGCATATGAAGCAGGGCCTTTCAACCTAGCCTTTCTAACAGCCCTCCCAGTGGTGCTCACCGCGCTTGAGCGTGTTTTGAAGGGGATCTTGAATGGTTTGGATAGAGCGTTTGCTGGTTCTGTAACAGAGCGCGGGCGCCTTTTTGGATTCAGGCCAGCGCCAGTGCCGCCTTCACTGAATGGCTTGTTTGGTAGTCTCCTTGCCATGATGAATGTGATTACCACTTGATAGTTAAATACCAAATGGATTATGGATGGCAAAAAGGCCTGTTGTTTTTGTTTTGCAGTTTTGTTGATGTTTCCGTATCGTCCCGGCGTGTTTTGGCAGACCGGGATCTGAAAAGTAAACAGACATGTTGAGATTAGTCACAAGTCATTATCTAGTTATACGTTAATGATTTATCATATAATTAAACCTCTATATACTTCTCATCAATTTCACAATCAATGTCATTCTGTACATCTCTTTGTTTCTCCATATCCAGAATCTCATAGTACTCTTCTTTTCTAACCGGTGTAACACTCAATCTTCCACGCTTCACCAACGACATTTCACTCAGTTTAGGATTCTCTCTCATCTCATCCAAAGTGATCTTTGCTCTGAATCTTCTCAGGAAACTCACGTCAACGCACCACCATCTAGGATTCTCAGCTGGGGATTTAGCATCATAGTAGCTACTCTTTGGATTAAACTGCAAGGCATCTGGATGTGCTTCATTATGAACTTTAGCTAGCCCAACCAAACCAGGAGTCTTGGTGTTGGAATGGTAAAAAAGCAGCACATCACCTTTACGCATGTTCAGCATATTGTTCTTTGCTTCGTGGTTTCTCACACCATCCCATGGCTCAAATTCACGTTCAAGAAGTTCACTGAATGGGAACGCAGCATCAATACCCGTCTTTGGGTCTATTCTACTTAACGGCTCTGATTTTATAAGCCAGTATCTGACGTTGTTGTTTTTTGGATCAGTTGGGAAATCAGCAGGTTTCTTTGGCTGTGGTTTTTCCAATTCCAATTTCTTGGTTATTGTTTCTTTTGGTGTTTTGAAATTATTTTGCTTCTTTGTTGCAGGTTTCTTCACTTTTGGTGGCATATTGGGTTGTTGCTGGGTTTTGTTGTTGGTTATACATGATCGTTCTGTTGAAGTTTGTGTTGATGATCTCGGAAATATTTTTTAAACTCGTCCTGCAGGCTGCCACAGCTGAATAGACTTGAAGAAAAATATTTAAAGTAATACTATTATATACTGGTAACGATACATTCAGAAGATGCACATAGGAATTAGCTACTAGTAAACTGTAACTAAACTGCAGTTTGCAAATTGCAATGCCAATAAACTATTTGAGAACGTTTATAGAAAACACTTCACATTCTCAGTCCACCAGATGTCTTGTAACCAGTTAATAACATCTTTATTCAACCCAAGACACTTTGATAGAGCTGCAAAGCATTGATTTTTATGTTTATATCTTCCATTGAAATGTCTTGCATTTGGACAACCATAGTATTCCAACAGCTGTGCCGCATTTTCTTGAGATGTAGCAAATTTTGCGTAAAACTCTTTTAATGATAACCTGCGAGAACTTATTGGAAACTCAGACTCATCATCCTTGTGCAAATTCAGTGGAAGGTTCACTGTAGAATACCACTCACCATGTTTGATTGTTCTGTTGTGATCAATATCATTGGTTGCAGATTTGATTCTACATTCATATTCATCTTTAGTTTGGGGAATTGGTCCAACACCTTCACAAACGTCAATCTCTCTTAACAGCTCAATAACCTTATCTGCATGTGACCTTGGTTGAACAGAAGGTAATTCATAAAACTTTATCAAGTAGTTTAAAACAGACTCTGGAACTAACATCAGATTAACCACCGTGGTAAAACCAACTTTTGGAATCTCTCCATGCTTATTTCTTTTTTGGTAAAGACGAATATCTCTGCATAAGAACTTTGGTTGATATGATCTGCATTCCAAATATGACAATGACTTTGAATATCCTTCTTCTTTATTTGAATGTTTCTTGGGTGTATTTGAATTTTGTCCTTGTTCTATATCATTAGAGATTTCAATAAATTTAGAAGCTCTTCTACTTCTATTCGGACTGGTGTGCTTAGTTGAAGGTGCAATGGTAGGACAATCCGAGCTCGCAAGAGTTTCCAAATAATTTGAAGAAAGAATATCTTTCTCAACTTGTTCGATAATTGATCTCAATTCTTGTGATTGATTCATCTTCTTCGTGGTCTGAATATCAGTTTCTATCAACAACAATGTTTATATGTGAAGTGATCCAATGCTCAAATGTGTTAGGCATATATAGGTATTTCAATAAATGCTCATGCGAGTTAATTATACTAGTAGAATATTTACAATACTTGAATATTCATGATTCATCAGTGTATTTATATATGTACAGACAATTGTCTCTTAAAAAAACATCCAAGAGACTTTAAAATACAAACAGAAAACGTCTCAGTTATCCACAAAAAAATCTGGTAACGAGAAGAACTGTTGGAAAAAGGTAGTATTTGCTGTTACTTCAGGAGACAAAAAGAAAGGATCAGTTGTAGGATCGTATGGCCCTTCTGGTTGTGGTTGTGGTTGTTGTTGTGAGTCAGGGATAGCCGTTGGATTCTGTGGTTGCAATGAATTCTGAAATAGCATGTATTGTTGTTGCTGTTGTTGATCCTGTTGATTATAGTATGGTGGTGTTTGCTGAAGCAAATTGGGGATGAAAGGTTCTGTTGATCTTTTCCCTTGAGGTGTTTCTGATGAATTACCAGGTATTTGAGAGCCATTCATTGCGAGGTTTATACCAGCAGAAGCTGCTGCACGATGTGTTGAATCACCGTATTGCACCTCAGGTGAAGATTGGTTTTGATAGTTAGTAAAATCAGTTAGACCTAATATCTTTGCATGGAATTTCAATTCATTCTCCAAACCAGTCAAATCTATAGGATCATTATTATTTTGATTGTACAGTACAATACTGATTCGTGTAAAAAATTTCAAACCAAATGCCAAAAGATTGTAGTTTAGTTTATCATCAACAACCAAGACAGATTTCATATACTTTTCAAACAAACTTTCAGTAGTGAACAAGAGTAACTCAATATCAGACCTCGTATTCTCTGAAGTTGGAAACTCCAAACAACCACACAACAATGTAAAAAAAGAAGAAAAGAAAATGAATGTTGAAAAATCATAAAAGTATGCCTTGAATGGGTTTATATGTTGTAAAAGTTTTAACATTTCTCTTGCAGCATCTAAACATCTGGTTATCATAGTCTGTTGTAATGGTAAAATGGCATCTTTATCACCATCCTCCATGTTTTCATTATTCAACCATGACTTTCTAAATGCCATTCTGTTGATAAGCATCTTATTTAAATAATAACTAAAGTGCAAATACGTAACCCTATCAGCACCTTGAAGACTTAAATTTTTGGGATTAATGGAGCCTGGTCTCATTGATACTGGGATTTTCATCTTGATATTTTCCAATTCATTTGATAATTCTTGAATAATTTTTAATACTTCAATAATGGATTTGTTTCGTAACGCAGCTTGATTGAAAAGTTTATCATAACTTTTGGACGATAGTGAAACAAAGTCTGGATAATAGCGGCATATAATTGCTGTAAACGTATCACAACCTGAAACTTTTCCAGGTTGAGTCAAAATTTTGTAAGTCTCTTCACTAAATAAATCAACGGTAGGATCAGTAAGTTTTGCAAGCAAGGCTGGTGATATCTTCACAGGCAAACTTTCTTCTAACTCAGCTGGTGATAAGTTTGAAACGTCACGTTGATTGATGATTGGAGGATTTCCAGATTGAAGACAACTCTCAACATCCAGAGAATAACACGTCCACCAAACCCTAATTAATCTCTTACGCTCTTCTGGTGGGTAACTGTTCAAGATTTCTTTTCTATGGAGACCCATTTCTTGAGCAAGTCTAACAACAACAGATATGAGCATATAGTTTGATTCTGGATGTAGAGTTGAAGATGTTAATAAGATTAACAACAAAATACCAATGATGCCTTTGAATCCTTCTCCAACAATTGAAATTCTATGGTAATAATATATCGCATTCTTCAAGTGGTTTTCTTCAGTACTTTTCAGTTCAATCAAAACATCCATGTTATTATTGCCATTGAATTCATCTTCAGCTTGAAAACTAGAAGCAATACTTATGACAGAATTTAAGATCAAGTTTTCAGCATTTGTAAGATCTCTCTTCTTGTCATAGTAGTCTGAAAAGAGAGCCATTATTTCTTCCACAGAAAGTAAAAATGTTGCGTAACAAGTTTGCTTGACAAAGGCTTCCATCATCCATTCAACTCGTTCTCTTGGTGGAAAATCAACCAATGCTGCCTTTTCAATTGGCTCAGCCCATGATCTCATCGTTGCTGTCCATGAACAATGTGCCTTTGAGAACAAGGATTTGAACTGGGTTGTTAAACTTGGGTCACCAAGTTTTTTAGAAAGCCAAACAATACCCTTGGGACTCAACACAGAAAGACAACTTTGAGAACCGAATTCTTTAGGGTGGTCTTCATTATTCAACAACGAAGATTGAGGTGAATTGGAAGCAATTTGTTGCATCGAATTCGCCGTTAAAGGCGAATTCTTAATACTAGAAGCATTTCCTGGTGACACTAAGGACAACGATGGGGACTGACCAACCGACGGATTGCATACGGTTTGTGGACTTGTAGCCAAGGATGACTGTTGTTTATCCAATTTGTCAACCAATGACATTATAACTCCTTCCATTTTATTGATCCGCTCATCTAGATTTTTTATAGAAGCAACACCCACAACATCATTTGAACCATTAACAGCAGCAGCACCATTAGTAGAATTGGAAACCTTCTTTGCGGTAGCATTGTTAGACCTCTTTGAGTAGTCTCTCTTCTTTTCAACGTGGGTGTATTGGCAAACCTGTTTGGCGTTCGTACAAGTTGTGCAGGGTTTCTCACCGTCGCACTTGATCTTTCTAGTACGACACCTGTCGCAGGCTCTCAAAATCTTGCGTCTTTTGGGCTCAGACATCTCCTGTTGAATTGACATGAATCAGCACGCTAGACACCTTGAATACTGAACCAACTAAGACTCTTCAACTAATACTAAAATCGGTTGCGTTCGAAAGGTGGCAAAGTCTGTTTATACTGATGTGTAATGCAGTGTAAGCGAAATATACGTGGTGTCCGGGTGTCCTGGGCTGAAGGTGAATTCCCAAAAAGAAAAGTTGTTTACAGTTTTTACACGAGCAGATCAGTTCATCACACAAGAAACAAACACAGCTGGACGATATAGATCTGGTCTTCACGGAACGGAGTAAGGTACTGCTAGTGTTGTTGTGAGGAAGTGTGAATAGGATGTCTTTTTTCAGTTCCATAAGGTATGTTTTGAGGTTTTTCAGATCCTTTTCTCTTGGCTCTAATCATGTTGTTATTTTGAGTAGAATGAAGAATTTAGCTAACATTCCACTTTAGCAGAGGGTTTGGAAGAACCAAGAAGAAGCAGCCAAAGGATCAGAACTCTTTGTACTCAAGTAATAATGGTTCGCATCTTTCCCTAAGGAGATCCAACTCGCCAGCTAAGTCAAATTACTCTAATGCTCAAAAGTTCCAGCAACAGCATCAACAACTACAACAACAACAAATACAACAACAGCATAATCACCAACAGCAACAAATACAACAGCAGAACACCGCTCCACCGTTGTTTCTGTGTGAACCATTTGTTAGAACAGCTTTGGTTAAGGGGTCTTTCAAAACTATAGTGCAACTGCCTAAGTATGTTGATCAGAATGAGTGGATCGCACTAAACATTTTTGAAATGTACAACAACCTGAATCAATTCTATGGGATCATTGCGGAATATGTGAAACCAGAATTATTCCCAACAATGAATGCTGGCCCAAAGACTGATTACCTGTGGGTCGATCAGAACAAAAAGACTGTTCAACTGCCTGCAAACCAATACATTGAGTATGTGTTGAATTGGATCAGTTTGAAACTGAGTGACCAGACATTATTCCCAACAAAAACTGGTGTGCCGTTCCCAGTTAACTTTATGAACATTGTGAAAAACATTGAAAGACAAATGTTTAGAATCTTTGCACATATTTACTACAACCACTTTGATAAGATTTTGCATTTATCATTAGAAGCTCACTGGAATTCATTTTTCAGCCATTTTATTTCTTTTGTCAATGAATTTGAATTGATTGATCCACAGGAATTGGAACCATTATCACCATTGATTAACAACTTGAAACAACAAGGTAAAATTGTTTAAAGTCATTTAAACATGATAGTTTGTCTTTTTTATATAAACATTTTGAGGTATTAGAACTGCTTTTTAGTTTGCTTTTTTTATTATTTAAAAGATTATTTTCTTAACTTGAACTGTTATGCTGTAGTTTTAAACTGATGCTAATTACAGCTAGTGATCACACTATGAGTATATGACTAGATAGCCAATGATGATAAATAATTATAGCTGGTATGCAGCTCTTATACGCGTTCGTATTTCTTACATATTGATGTACTAATTTGGAAAAATTAAAAAGAAGACGTCGTACATTAATATTTTCCCTACAACTTAGAATGAATGTTTAGAATTCTATATTTATGAAAAAGGAGCTATTCTCTAATTATATTATAAAGCTGGGGCGCATCAGGATCTTTATTATTCTATGTACAAGTAACCCATAATGAACCCATGACGTCCTTATCTCTTTTAACTCATATAGCCAAAAAAAAAGTATCCGAAATAAAAGGCATAACATAAAGCATTAAAGTTGTTCATCACTGTTTATAACAGTCTAAGAAAAGAAGTATTCACTCTGATTAACTTCATTGACATCAAAATCACCCTTTGGTGGAATATCTGGAAGTCTTAATGGAGACAAGATGGTCAATGTGGTATAACTTGAGGCCTTTTCTTCAAAATCAAGATTTTCAACTAAACTAACAGTCGTTATCATCTCTTCACCTTTCTTTTGCAACTCTGGATCTTCACTCTTTAATAATGCTTGTCTCTTACGTTCAACTTCACATTCATCTGCAAAATTGCAAGGTCTCCCTAGTTGATTGCTCAACTCCTTACGCAATTCAAGAACTTTATGAGCAATCTCAGATTTAGAATCGATCTCAGTCAATTGTAAAAACCCTTTATAACGTTGATCAAATTCCTTTTTCAATTTAGCAACCAGATCAACTTGATGCAATTTAACAAATTCTTGTCTTAACAGTTTATTCATGGTTTCAATATCACCAGCATGAGTCCAATAAGAATCATGCACAGCAGCAAATTCCAAACCTTCGGAGCCACATGCAATAGCACTCAATAACATGTGTGAAGCATCTAAAGAGTGGATATAATTTGGTGGGAATGCATTCGTTTGCTTTCTGGAATCAACTTGATTAATTTCAAATGGATCAGTAATCAAAACGGTTTGTAGATTAGTTGTGATTTGTCTTCTAGAAACACCACGGTATGGTTGAACAATTGGAAGGTTTAATGGAGTAGTCCAAATAACACTAGCCATGAATGCTGGCTTACCCTTAACAATGTTATCTTCCAAATCAAGTCTGATGGATTTGGTAATCTTTTTGGAACAGATTGCCAACCAATCCTGAATCAAATGAGCACCTTCAAACAATTCTCTAATGGATGCAAAAACATGTTTAGCCAAATAACCAGAGTATTGGTTAACATCACCATCAAGAACATTGTTCAATTGTTTGGCAATTTGACGAGAGGCACCAACAAACGTGACACCATAAACATTAGTCATAACAGTTTGCTTGACAACTTTTCTCTTAACTAATGGTAACAGTTCACCGGCAATCTTTTCGCCATCCTTTTGAGCAGCAACCAATCTCTTCTTCACTAGTTCGGCCACATATGTGTAAACATCAGCTGGGCGTTCAGCTGGAACCAAGTTAACTTGCTTTGCACCCTCAATATCACCACCCAAGGCAGCATAATGTTGTAACCCATTACAAGTACCATCTTGATGAACAGGCAAATGTGAAACAAATTCTTCTGGATTACCAGATTTCAAAGCATCTGAAATTTCAAAAATGGTTGCCAACGCTTGCCATGGCTTATCAGCACTAATCCACCACTCTTTGTATCCCATTGGATCTTCAGCAGTTTTGTGTAGTTTGTCGATATTGGCATCAACAAACCCAATACGTTCACTGAATGGAGCTTTATCAATACCATGCAAATTAGCCAAATGGACCTTCAACCAGTCCAAACCTTTTGGCCCTAATTTCTTCCCCTTCCAGAACAACAATAAACCTCTAGACATATCATTACCCATATGGTTAAAAACAGCACTTAATGGATAAGCACGACCTCTGAAATCCAAATTGTGTGGAGAATAGAATTTTTCACCAAGGAATGCTCTTGCAATTTCTAATTTATAGTTAGCATCACATCTAATGGATTTGAAGTTACCATATTCCTTGTAAATGTTCTTCACTTGTTGTTTCCATGCATTAATTTCCAATGGGTCTGTACCCTTTGGTGGAGTTGGAGGAATAACTGGTTCATCCAATAATGGTGGGATATCCAGAAATTCTTCACCAGTGTTCCAAACACTGGACATGATTTTGAATATACGATCATTAACAGTCCATGCAGTGTTACCTAAAACATTCAAACCAGCATATACTTGATCCAGGCGGTCACTACTGGCTTCCAAATAAGCCAATTGTTCAGCAGAGTCCTTGGTTCTAATCAACAAGTTTTCAGAGTATAAGTACCCACCACTATTCCAAGTAGTCCAAGGACGTGGTTTCACTAGCATTGGTAATGTTTGTGGTTGAATGGAACCAATTAATGAATCTGATGAAAGGGCATTACTCAATTCTTTGTGAATCTTTAGAATGCCAATCTTAAGACCTCCAGTGTATTGGTAAGAATGGTATATAGCTGGTGCTTCACCAGTGACTCTATCGCCTGTCACAGGATCCTTACCAGAAACACGAACTTTAGCAACATTCATCATAATGGATAATAAAATAGAACCAATGTTGACGATAGCATCTTGAGGCCAAACAATCTTGTTGTCAACAATCTTGTCATTTTTAAATGCAGTCAATGAGTATGCAAATTTTTTCAAGTTTGATTTTGTTGGTTTAAACCCATTGGCAAATTGATCTTCATCAGACAACAATTTTTCTGATCTGAATTCAATTTCCAAAGCTTTACCGACAGCAAACACTGCTCTTGCTGTTCTCATACCGTCAGAAACACCACCAGTAGAATTTAACTTTAAGACTTCCAAAATAGTAATAGCAGCAGACTTTTCACCTTTCAACATGGCCAAATATGGGGAATAAACTTTTCTTCTGTGTTTATTTGTATCTTTAATGTTTTCTAATAATTTCTTCGGGTCATAAGTTAAACCTTCATGAATTCTACACAATTGAATTTCATGATCAATTAAAGGAATCATTTCTTGTGACCATTCCCATAATTTTGAATTTAGATTTTTGTTCATTGCAACATCACCTCTTTCTCTCATTTCTTGGTAATCGTGTTTCCAACGTTCTCTTGCAGCAGCCAATGCATTGTTTTCCAAATCAACTTGTCTTTGCTGGTTGAAAATATCCAAAGCTTCATCAAATTTCACTTGATCTTCTGGTGACAATTCTTTGTAAATCTTGAAGAAATTAACATCTTTTTTACATTTTGGTTCTTCTTTTGTGGTCAACACCTTTAATTTTTCCTTTAAAGATTCATCCATTTGACTAGCTAATTCTTCAGTCATGTTATCACTTGCTTGTAACCCCAGCAAAGTCTTTTTAATGGCCCTCATACCATACGAACCAACAGGCTTTAATAATTCGGCATCTTTTTCAAGTGAATTTGGTTCTTCATCAGTTGGAGCAACTTCATCTTCTGGTTGTTGTAAAATCAAATCTCTATATTTTCCTGGGATTGAAGATGGATCAATATTTTGTTCTTCAACAAAGGCCCTGTAATTTTGAATACCAAAGATACCCACATGTCTCAAAAGATCGTTAATAGGACGACCTGTTGTTGTGAAAGCGTTTAGTGTTGTTGCATAGTCAATTTCTGCATTCATTGCACAGTTAATCAAAATGGCATATGTTTTTGAATTTGGATATTCTTGGTATTTGTTGATCCAGGAATAGACAAATGAGTTTAATTCTTCGAATTGTTTAGTTTTTGCAAAAGATTCAGCATATTTGTTTAAATCATCCAAAAAGTTGAAATTCCCATTTTTAGATAATGGATACAAAGCATCCAAGATGTTCTTTGCCTTTTCATAATCATCACTTGCAAGACACGTTTCCAACAATGACCATAATCTGATGATATCTTTTGAATACTTTTGACGATACACACGATCATATGGAGTTGACCAACTATCACCCATCAATTTATAAACACTATCTTCTCTTTCCAAGTTAAGCTCCTCAATTTGCATTCTATCCATGAATTTTTCAGTGGGAGTTTTGGCTCTTTTTAAGTATTTCTTTGGCTCTTTGTTTGCATCAGAGTACTTTAAATCTGTTGCAGTGGTACCATCCAAGACAGAAGTAGTAGCAGTAGTAGCACCGGCATTTGCAATGTCAGCAGTATAGCGTCTCATGGCACACCATGCTTGATTACGGGTCTTGCCCATCAAACACCTTAACATTATGTTCTGTGTGTTTGAATCTATATACAAAAAGGAGCACAGACACCAGTCAGCTTGTTGTTGTTCTTTGTTATAAGATAATGAGATTTATCTTTCTCTTCATGATGTTTTACTCTTAAAAATTTTTTTGACTGCTGAAAAATTGTGACAAATTTTGGCCGAATTCGGCAATTTCTGAAAAGGGAAAGTGGCGATGAGATGTGGATTTGTTGTTAAAAAGTAGATCTTATGGTTGATATTTGTTATGTTTGGCATCATTGAAGGGGAGAGAAGTTCCACTATGCTAAATGTACTGACTTGTATGTGTTGCATTCAGTTTAAAGCACCTCTAGAGGAATGAAAATAAGCATTCAGTGCCATTGGAAATTAAGATACCATACCACATAGTAACAGCCTGTAATCTTCATTTGCTTTTTAATTTCAGCTCAATACTCTTGCTGGATTATTGATATATTTGCTGTATAATTTAATTAATTTTACTCTTTACTCTTGATACACCTTCTTGTCACTTTTCGCAGTCTTTACTATGCCTTTCTTTTTGGCCGTAAATATTTCAGAATTAATCCGATTCCCAACGTACAGCAGTAAATATTACAAGATCATCAAAGTTTAGATCTATATAAAATCAAACCCCTAAAGAACACACTAAAGTCTTCTCATCTGTTCATTAACAACACTTTTTAATAAGGTCTTAAGTTTTAACTCTTTTATCGTAACCATGCACTATGATGCATCACATGCATAAAACATTCCTAATATAGTAACTTACCTAATTTGGACATTTTTATTGTATTTTTTGCTTTTTCCAATTTTGAATTTTCAGAGAGGCAAAAAAGTTGTTGATAAAGGGAGAAACATATATTTCAAACACAATTAAACCAAACCTTTTAGTTTTAGTAACGGAAAGGAAGGGAATAGATTGATTTTAAACTCATACAAAGCCATATAAACGAATAGAGCAGCATAGCTATGTGGTCATATCTGTTTGGTGGGAACAACAACACTAAAGATGCGCCAAAGAAAGCCATTATTGGTTTGAGGGAGCAAATCAACATGTTGACCAAGAAGCAAACCCATTTATATCAACAAATGGAGGATCAAGATGCTCTAGCTAGAAAGTTCATTGCCACTGATAAGGCCAAGGCTAAGAACGCATTGAAGCGTAAGAAGGTGTTTGAATCACAAGCTGATAAAATCACTTCACAAATAGATGCTTTAGAATCACAATTACACTCCATTGAAAGCGCAAACTTGAATCTGGAAACAATGAAGGCCATGAAGCAAGGTGCCAAGGCTATGAAGCAAATACATGGTGGTATCACAGTTGATAAAGTTGATGAAACCATGGATGAAATTAGAGAACAGGCTGAGTTGGGTGAAGAAATTAGTGATGCTATTTCAAGATCTTATCCAGTGGATGGTATTGATGAAGATGAATTAGAGGAAGAATTGGAAGCCTTACAGCAAGAGGAAGTTGACTCTAAGATATTAAACACAGGTACTAAACAGGCACAACAACAGCCACAAGTGAGATTGCCAGATGCTCCAAACACTAGTATTAGAGATACTAGTGCTGCTGAAGAAGAAGAGGAGGATGAAGATGAGAAAGCTTTGAAAGCTCTACAAGCCGAAATGGGGCTATAAAACCAATGAAATATCATCAGATCATACACTATTAATATAATCATTTACCTTCCTTTTCTTTATTATCTTTCCTTGTTTCTTTCTCAATAGCATATTTACTCCTTTCTAACCTTCTTCTTTTTATATTATTCTTATAATATTGTGTTTTTTCTTTTGGCTAATATAATGTTGTTTATTATTGTTTTCAATTAATTAATTGATTAAACTAATTATCATTCTGTATAATTAAAATATCTAGATTGGGTTCAAAGATTAATCATTAGAAGATATCAGTTAACCAAGACCCATAAGATGAAAAACACAATCAACACACCAAAAACCTTTAGAAACATCCATCTATTATTACTAATATTGTTGAAATATTTAAGTAATTCTCTTTGAGCCCCTGTAATATTTAAATCAATATCTTCGACATTTTGATCAATTCTTTGAATAACTTCACTTTGTTCATTAACCATGGTTGCCAACTGTTGAAATAAATTACCAACCTCATTGATGGTACTCTCTATGGTTTCAACAGCCATATTACGTTCTTGTAAATATTCTGAAGATTGTTCCTCCAATAATTGTAATTGTTGATCTTGTGGTAATGAAAGTAATGCATTATTCACCGAAGGTTCGGTTTCACCAGTCATCAGGAATGGATTATCAGAGGCAGTTCCTGATACTTGTGGACTCTGTGATGTTTGTAAAGTGGTGAAGAATTTCTCTTTTCTTGATTTATTCTCCATTTCATTCTTTTGTCTAACTTCTAAAACTTCTTTAAAATTCCCACTAACGTTCTTCATTCTAGTATTTAACAACTGCACAATGTTCTTTGAATTGGTCTTAAGCTCCTCATTATGATTAGTATCAACCCCAGTCTTTGTATATTCTTGTAAATTCTTCAAATTTTTTTCAATCTTGATAATGTCCTGTTTAATAACATATGTTAACTCTGAAATTTCCACTGGTTTATCATCAAACAATGGTTTCTTCTTAGCAAGTAATGCCAATTTACCCAACAACTCTGAAGTGTGTGAGATGTCATGTGCAATCTTTGAGGCTCTTAATTGAAACTCTGATTTTTTAATGGTCGGTGGATTGTTATTAATTGGCTGTGTCTTGACCCTTTTACTGAATTGATTCACACATTGCTGGAATTCTATTGTTCTATCTTGGATATTAGTTTGCCTTGGTTGGTACATCGTGACTTGTTCTTTCCCTCTTCTGGACTTATATGAGATCAGGATAACTGGATGATTGGATGAATTAACCCTTTTCTTCTAAAATTTTATCTATTCTGTCTTCGTTGTTGTTGTTCTTTTCGTGTTCTCAAAAAAAAAGAATGTTTGGATTATAAAACGAATTCGCGGGTTTTTTGTCTGTTATTCTAAACTCAACATTAATGCATTAATGACTATGCACCTCCCATGATCCCAATCCATATTGATGGTGGTGTCAGACGAGGTAGTGGTATCTTTATTGTTCTAAGTTCTTGCACTAGATGCTGACGGTTGACCACAGTTGGGTTGGACGGCCCACGGGTCGCTCCATGGAGGCTATCATACAAAGGTAAATAAGGTGTATTTTTGGCATTGAACATGACAATAGTGATTGGCTTTTATGGGTTTTCATTGCAGATTTATGATTTTATCAAATCAACTGCTGATAGTTCAAGGGGTTTGAATCTTGGTTTCAGATTTCAGAACATTTGATAAGGCAGGCTGTGGCTAGTGTGAGATATCTCTCTGTTGCAGAGTATCTTTGGAACAACATGAACATTAACTCAAGAAAGATCATTACAGATATTGAAAGAGCCAGAACCATAAAATCTTGGCTTTCAATGCAACTCGGTGGGGAAATAGCCAGCAGATATGAAGTTGTTGTTTTAGCAAGGGAGCCTTCAAGATTGATATTGGTAGCTACAAGAAGTGGAGGTAGTTTCAGAGTCGATTGTCTAGTCATGGTGGTTCATTCAGAGGAAGAGGTTGACGCTCAGGTAGAGGTGTTTTTGGTACATCTAGTGGATTTGTAAAAGTTTAAAAGAAGTGAAAGAAGTGATAGCATCCAGATCATCGTTGATGGGCGTCCATGCGCTTTTCTAGTGTTCCCTACATTCGTCTGTGGAACTAGTTAGTGGGGAGCAATGTATTGTTCTTGAGTTGATGCGCATACAAACTTTATGTACGTGAATTAACGTTCATGATACTAATTGGGACTGTTCACTAGATTGTCTCTAATATGACTGCTGGCCGCTAGTTTGGGACTAGTGAGAGCTTTCCCTCTTTCCCTGGGGTTTGATCTTGTTGTTAATGAGTTTGGTTCGACATCTTATAGCTGCTATTATATACTATTGTTAATTTATAAAGTTCGTTACATCGACAATTAGAATTAAAAATATCATTATAATTAAATTTTACACCAGCACCTAGTTACCTATAAAAAAAAAGCACCAGCACCAGCACCAGCACCAGCACCAGCACCAGCTACTAGCTAGCTGCCCTTCATTGATCTCCGGTCTGCAGCTGCAGGTTCAGGTTGTACAAATTATTATTCGTTGTTGTTTCCCTCTTCTCAACATCAATAATTCTTTCCAAAATTTTATTATAAATGCCATCCAATTTGGTTTCAATTGCGCTCTGGACATCAACTTTAGTCTTTGCTATATCATTTGATAACTGATCAATTTTTTTTTCTATTCCACTGATTTGTAGATCTGTCTTTCTCACATATGCATTAGCAGACGACAACTTTGAACTCAATCTATTATTTAATTGACCGAGTTTCCTATCTATTCTTTTGGCAAAAACGTAGGACAGCTTTGTATGTAACCTCATTTCCGACTGATAAACTTTGGTTTTTAACAAATTAATTTCATGGTTCATTTGTGCAGACATTCTGTGTTGTTTCTTGATTTCTTTGCGCAATCTATTCTGTCTTTCCTTCGATTCTTTCTTAACTCTTGTCAGTTCACTCTTTTGTGAGACAATTATGTAGATCAGAATAATAAATGCAACTGCATATAAAAAATAAAGAACTATTTTCAGTGGTGGTTTATCACCAATAGATGTAGAAACATAATTAGAAACAACATTGATAAATATTTGAACAAAAGGAGCTGTTTCTTTCAAAACTTTTTGTAACCCATCTCTGTAGTTGACCATTGTGTTTAAACTTGAGTCTTAAATTCTTCAACAGCACTTAGCACAATTGTCAGGTGGCAAAATAACAATTATATTGACGATTAGTTAAAACAGTTAAAACAATAGAAGGACATAAAGTTTATTAATTGAATTTGTTCTCACAAACCCAAATTCATGAAACATTAAAATTAAAATTAATGTAGACATACAAACGTGAAATAAATTTGATCTAAATTGTCCATGCTATCCATAACACAAGTGGCAAATTGCAATTATACCAGCTTCGCTGGCAAATGAATGCTTATAAGCCGGGTGGACAGTTGAGAGCTGGCACATCACCACAGCTCTCTTATAAACTACAACCGAAGTTCCAAATATTATGTAAGCTCACCTCTGTAAATCCGCGAATGTGTTTTATTTTGCTGTCTTAAAACTACTCGGATAGGCAAAAAGAGTACCAACCTCAACAGAAGGCCCATAAAAGGTTTAAATATTAAGCATACAATTCAGTCTATAAGTGAATATAATAAATAGTAGTTAAAAGTCAAGCAAAAAGAGAGTCATAAGTATAATAATGTGTGTAAATAGTTTGCAAAAGTAAAAAAAAAATATGTGGATATTTGTTGATGGAGTAGGGTGTTGAATATTTAGGATGGTTCATCATTAATTTGTTTGGATGTTTAGTAGTGTCAATATGTAGTTCATAAGGCATAAAATTGGTATTGGTATGTCACTCAAAAAACATGTCCATTAGTGCTCAACTTGGCATTGAAAGTGTTAAAGAATGAAGAGTCAAATGAAGAGTTATTATTGGTGTTTGACATGCTAGATGGAGTTCCTATATCATCAACATCAATCATATCTTCTGTTTGGATCCCATTTTTAAGATTATTTGAATCTCCATTGCCCAAGTTCAAACTGCTCATATTTATAGTGTTATTGTTGTTATTGTTGCTGCTGATTCCATTGATCTGACTATTATTATTATTATTATTATTATTCATGCTGTTTGAACTGGACATTATCTCATTATAGTTTGAAAACGTGGACATCATTGGTTGAGCGGACAATTCAGACTGTGACAAGAAAGAGGCAGCATCATTTAAATCAGCACCAGCACCAGCATTACCATTAATATCATTGTTGTTATTATTGTGAATACTGTTGTTTCCCATGCTTTGGACAGTGGTATTGATAAAGTTGTTGTTGCTCAAAGCACTGTGTGTAGAATCAATACTTGGAGAATAACCATGAGTAACATTCATGTTGTTGTTATTAGCATTTTGATTGCTGTTGTTATTATTGTCATTCCCATTCTTATTATGGACATTGCCAAAATAACCATTATCATTTTTAAAATTAGTTGGGATATCCATAAAACTTGGGGTTAATGATAACACTTCGACACTTTGTTGACTTGCATTATCACCATTATATATGCTGTTATTGTCATACTCATTATTTGCAGCATTCACATTGGCCAAATTACTTGCATTTGCATTAATGATATTGCTATTGCTCATGTTATTTGTAAAACTGTTATTCATATGCATATTGTTGTTGTTGTTATTATTATTAATATTGCTATGAATGTTTTTTGGAACAGAGTGGGTAATTGGGAAAGTGTATGAATGTTGAGGTGGTTTATGATAATTATGCAGCATATTGTTGTAATGGTGGTGATGATGGTGATTTGAAGCACTTTGTAAAGATTCCGAACTTCCAATTGAAACTTGAGATCTTGAATGCAGATGAGAATTTGACATTGATTCAACACTTGAGAGTGATAGCATTGAATCTGTTCTGTGTCTTTGTGAAAATGGTTTATTGTTGTTATTATTATTATTCTGATTGTTATTAGTTGAATCTGGAGAAGGGATTTGTTTGAAGTTTCTATTCGAGTTTGAATCCGTTGGAGAAGAAACCTTGTTATGGAAATCAGTTGGGGTGAACATATTTTCAGAACCAGTTGTACTTGAGGGGCTTAAAACTCTTGAATCATCTCTTCTCATATAACCATTATTATTCCCATTTCCATTTCCATTATTATAATTTGATGAAGAACCTGGAGAAGTGACATCTGTGAAATAAGGGTTGATAGAAGTATAGTTGACATTACTAGTTTTAGCAAATAAATCCAATAAGCCATGACCAGGTTCAAAAGGTAATGGGACATCTTGGAAAAACACATCTGGAATAGTTTTGTCATTGTTGTTAACAGTTGTGGAATCAACATTACTATTCTTTGGGATATATTCATTGATTGGGACAGAAACTTCACCAACTCTTGTTCTTGTAGATTGACTCACGGGTCTAGCCTTAACTAGTGGATCCATACCAATCTGTCTAATCTTAGGATCTTGTTGCTGCTGCTGCTGTTGCTGTAGTATTTGTGATTGATATTGGTATTGTGGTGTATTCTGTAGTGGTGAAGTTTGTATATTTAATGGCTGATGTTGTTTTTGTTGGGGCTGTTGTTGTTGTTGAGATTGAGATTGATTCAACGATATAGCACTTGAAAACGTATTAAAAGAACCACTGTTGGGTATTGATGATAAAGAAGCAGTTGAAGAGATTCTTGAAATGGTGTCCAATTTTAAATTTTTTGCCTTTGCTGTTTCAGTTTTTTTACGTTTTGAATGGCAAGAGCATGGTTCACCAGTTTTACATGAACAAGAATTTTTAGAGCCAGCAGTAGCACCAACGCCATTATTTTTCTTCTTATCTTTATTTGCACAAGTACAAGCACCTGAAGGATGGGAGTTTTTGTTTTTTCTCATTTCTTTGCAGTGTTTGCACTGTGTTGAAGGACGACCTTTTGGTTTGATCATCATTAAAGGTTGGTCAGTGTGGTTACATGTGGTGACTCTGTGACCTCTTATACAACGCTAAAAAATGATTAGTTAGATATTAAAAAAAAGCAAAAAAGTGATAACAACATACCTCACAGGCGTATTTAACACCTCCAATAAGCACCATTCTTGTGTATAGCCAGTTGGTGTGTAATCAGATGCAAATGATGGTGATAATAAAGATGAGTAATAGGAAGTTGTAAACCCCAGAAAAAAATGTATAAATATTCAGTTTATGAATGGAATAAGATGAAGCGCCCAAGTTTCTAGAGCAAGCGCCTTGTGTAAAAAGCGTATATGTTATGATGTGGTATAATATGATCTTGTGGAGTCTCAGTTTCCCAGTCTTTAGAAGAGCAAGAAGAAGGAAAAGAAGAAGAAGACAACAAACAGGGGATGGGGAAGTGTAGTGTGTGTGACTTGTGTTGAAGATGGTGATGGTGATGGTGATGGACTGGTAGTGTTGTTTTATCTGTTGAATAATATAGTGTATGGATATACTAAATTATTATACTATCCTTTGGTGATAAAGTGTGTTTTGGATTAGGAATGGCTGCTGTGTTTTTAATGCTGATTTTAACAAAACTTTTTTTGTTGCTTTTGACTTTTCGCCTAGGCTGACCACACAGGGCGGAGGGTCACCCGGGGAGGGAGGGTTACACGTGACTTGGGACAGTATCTCTACAGGTTTTAACGATGTTGGAATGCAAACAAGTGGATTGAGATGGTGAAGAGCAGTATAGTGTAGTGATGTGATAATCATCACCGCACCTTGTACTCCCAACCCATCGAAACATCGCTGAAGCACAGCACTTCAGCTTCCAACTTCGAACACCGAAACACGAAAAAGCACATCAAAACACCCTGCCTAGAAAGGATAAGGCTACGACGTAATACACACCAAGAAAAGATACAGTTCTATAACTACAACCATCACTCTGTGAATTTCATCTTACAAGTACGAATTAGCCGTGGTGGTGGGGTAGGCATGACTGGATACGGTAATTGTGGTTAATGTTTTCATGAAGATACAGCACATATTAGCAGACGTACATGTGATTGATTACTTTAATTGATTACTAAAATTATAATCAAATAAGACTGGGTTTCCTCCGTACAAGGCTGAAGTGAACTAAGCAAACCAGTATCCTCAAAAGCAGAATACATCCACATATTATTATATAATTATATGCACACCAGAGACCACAGTCTCTGCTACAATCGGATACCATTCCCATCATTAACTAACATTAATAATTATACAAAATGAGTACTGTTCTTCGGCTTTCAACCAGTTCTCATAACATTAAACTTAATTAATCAAATCAATCAAAAGTTCTTGTCAATCAACTCCTTAACCAACTTGTAATCGTTGTTTTCGGCATAATCAAAAACGATAACACCACTACCTTTACCAAATGATTGGTCAATGTTACAGCTAACCAACCCTTCGGCAATCTTTGCTGGCCAACAAGATGGATCGAAAAAGTTTGAACCAGAACAGAAATTAATAAACAACTTTGGATCGTTGGCATTGGTGGCATTATGGTCAACAGCTTGCTTGGACAATTCCTTAATATATTCAGCCTTCTTGGAAATGTCATCAGATGAATTAATCTCACACCAATCTTGAACTTGGAATGAACCACGATCGTCTGAAGTACAGTTATAACTCCACCATGCAGCATCATAACCAAATTGCTTCTTCAAGTCCTCATTCTTGACACCAAATCTTCTGAATAAAATGGCCTTACCTCTAACATCACCAATTTTTGGAATACCACCGTTCAAATACCACTTATCCTTACTTGGGTTGACATAGTTGTTCCAAATGGCATTACCGAACTCATCGTTATCATTATCCCAAGTACCAGTACCTTCTTGTTTCAAACTAACAATGACAGTTTCAGAAGAGTTGTTTTGTAGAAACTTGTAAACTTCCTCCAAAGTGTCAGCAAGTTTAACATTACCAAGCAATTTGATTGGGAATTTGGAATGACAAACAATCAAATCAGAAACATTGCTATCATCTACCAAGTTTCTACCAACTCTAATATCCAAGAATCTAACACCATGTTCCAATTGATCAGTCACTGAAGAACCTTGACATTGAACGGATGGTAGTGCGGTGTGACAAGCTGCAGAGTTGTGAGTACCTGGAATAGATAGTGCTGACACTAAGGTGTTGTCATCAACTTGACCTAGCCATTGATTGTAGGAGACCATATTGCGTAATATTTATATTATTGATTGGTGTAGTTATAAGTTATAAGCAATATTTAATTATGGATGGAAAATTATGTCCCATGGAGGTCCCTGGTCTATATATAAAAAAAGCCCAGTGCCAGCCTTCTTTCAAGCCCAGCTGCAGCAGACACAACACAAACTGAAATTTGAAAGCTTTTATGCACCTGTTATATCTTCAGACTTGAGGTGATTGGTTTTTACTTCTAAGTTCTACTAGAGGCACACCCTACTCTGTGACCTGAAACGATAGTGTAGTAGTAGTAGTACTAGTTTGTAGTACAGCTAATTACAGTAAATAGAAGAAACAGCAAAGGGAAAACATCAATCTTCTACGTGATCAATTAATTTATGTACATCATTTAAACGTTGCCCATCTCGTTGCCAGTACAATTGTCTTTTCTTGGCCTACGTTATAACACCGTTACACCTATAAGTTCTTTCTGTTTCAAGTTCAACGTTATACGGAAAGACGTTGAATAAACGAAGCGACTCTGCTGCCTAAGCGGAAATCTCACTGCATAATACATATACGGAGGAATTCCAAAAAGAACACATGAAACCACTTATGGAATGTAGCTTCACCTAGTTGACTTTAGGCTATACGTTAACAAAGAGATTGCCGATAGTATAAGAAATATTACACATTAATGCATACTGAATCTCAGATATAACTATAGCAGCCATACATGAATGATGACATAGGAATATTATATCACTACATGATAGATCCAATGGACTGCAAAGGCATTCTTATTACACGTAATATATATATCACTGGATGATCTTCTTTGAAGACAAAATGTTCTTTAATGCAGTTTTTCTAATACTAGGTGTTTGTATTGATGCTGTGCCATGAGATGATACTGGAGTACTATTAATTAACCTTCTTGATAATTTATCCTTTTCCCAAGGTGTCAAGTTTAAATTTGTTTCTTCTCCTGGTATTGGACTATTTTTTGGAATAACAGCAGCTGGTGTCATGACTGGTGTTGAATATTGTAATTCATCTTCTTGATCTTGATCACCTTCTTTATCATTTAATTTCATATTCTTCAAATTCTTTGTTAATTCAGGAGTATGGACATTAGATTTTTTACTTGGTGTAACAAGTTTCCCACCAGTGGTACCTCTAGTTGTACTATTATTGATACTTCTTTTTATTGGAGTTGGTTCATCAAAACTAACATCACGAACAGTAGTGTATTCATTCTCATCATTCAAATATAATGACAATCTTTCATCATTCACCTGTAATATTGATAACTGGTCATTTGTTTGCAAGACACAGAGTCTTAGAATATATTCTAATAATGATAATGCTGGGTTTTCTGGTGGTGTTTCAGCCTCGTCATCACTGTTAAATTGATCAACTTCATAATCACCAAATGCAAGCCATTCGATTGTGTTTTCTGTGGCTGGGTATTTTTGTTCTTGCTCTTCTTCGTCTTCTTCATCTTCCTCCTCGTCCTCATCATCCTCATCAAGTAGTTCAAAATTCTTATTTATCTTTAAAACCAAAACAGGACTTGAACGATCCTCTAATTTCA
Source organism: Liangdongia berthetii (assembly GCA_030564525.1). Lineage (NCBI taxonomy): Eukaryota > Fungi > Ascomycota > Saccharomycetes > Phaffomycetales > Wickerhamomycetaceae > Liangdongia > Liangdongia berthetii. The sequence continues at coordinate 33,884 of JAJLVX010000442.1, read as the reverse complement.
ATAATTTACCAGAAGCACTAAAAAACAATCTTGTAATTAATCCAGCATCAAATTTAGTTATTCGTGGTTCATCTTCTTCTTCATCGTGGTATCTTTCATCGTTAAAATTCTCCACAATTCTCAATTCATATTCATAATGATTAATATAATCATCATTTTTCAATCTCCATATAGATACATCTGCACGGGTATATTCTTCTTTCCAGCTGATTTCATTCAACAGGTTATTGATCATTCTTCCACGATGATAAAAAATTGAGTATAATGTTAATTGAAATGTTGGACCAATTTGTAAATCTTTTGAACCTTTAATTTGAAGAAATTCATCATTTGATTTGTTGACAAAATTTGAAGCTTGTAATAATCGTCCTGGAGAAACTTGTTTTGGAAGAGATCCACTTAAATTTGCACCCGATGTGGTTAATGATAAATTGATCAATGGGATTGCCTCTTCAATTCTTTGTAATAAATCCAACATGTAAAGTTCGACATTTTTAACGGAAACCTCTTCATTTTTACCATTTAATTGTCCATCAATTTCTTGTATTTTCTCATCGAATTGATCAATTTCATCTTTTAAATCTTTTGTTAGTTTTAAAGTTGATTCTAAATTTGTATTACCTCTGGCGGCAACCAATTTTATTAAATCAATAGCACCAGAAACAATTTCAATTCGGGTTTGTAATTTATGCTTGGTGCGCTCCAATCGTATTCTATCATCTTTGGGGACCTTTGTCAGAAGCTTCGATAACGATTTCACAGCATATGTTGAGGCAATTGATAACCCAGATTTGATGGCAAAACTAACAGCTTGTGAACCGGCCTATATGAAAAAATGTGTTAATATTAATTATGAATAATGTCGACAAAAAGACACGTTACCAACCCTTGATAATAGTTCATCCATGCTGAATGAATTGTATGAATCACTAATTAATTGTTGTTATTTCAACCTGATTCTTGTTGTAACTTGTAAGACACAAATATTGTTTGTTTTCATTTCTGGTGAAAAACATCAACAAATAATTTTTAGCGGGAAGAAAAGAACCTGATCAACTAATGATGGAGAAGGAGACGAACTTGACATTATGTTTAATGATATTAATATGAAGATCATCTGAACATTGATGTTATTAAAATTTAATATGAACCGGTATAATAGCTGATATTGAAGTGTTCTCTATTTTGTTGTAGTACTACCTTGTTATTGCTGCATAATCTTCACTTCAACTTGAGCTATGGGTGTATTATTAATGTTGAGTTTAATATTAACACAATGGTGCAATTAATCCATCATTACCGCGTTGTTAATTGTTAGTTACTAGTAGTACATATATGTATGCTACCGTTTCAACTTTTGTGTCATTCATCAGCTGGTGGAGTCCACTATTCTTGGATCAATAGGAATCTTTCTATTGTGGATGAGTTTGTTGATACTATTGTTACTATGAACTACTAGGATATCTATTATCAATTACTAATATTATTAATAAGTACTATTGCTAGTACTGGTAGTGAGTCGGAGTGACTAGTAATTCCTCGTTCCTTAAAAGTTAATAGTATCTAATGTCTATCAAGTGGATAAGAAGATCATCATCACATTATCTTTTCCATCATGGCTCAAGACTCAACAACAACAAATAAATGTCGGTGGGAGTAACTGATTGTTCAGATAAACATATGTACTCCTTCTTTAGTAAGAATAGCCTCAAGCGCTGGTGAATCGTGGTTGATCATGTAAATTTACTGTGTAAGTTCTAAGTTCTAACTAGCTCTAACTCCTAGTCCCTGGAGTCATGGAGCACTGAACACCTTTGCTGAACAATTACGAAATCCAGCGCTGTGATTGGTTCTATTCTGCTATGTGTTGCAGCGTAGTAAAGCTGGGCCAACCTCCAGGCAGAACAACCCGCCAGCCAACCCGCCTTGTTCCCCATACTCTTCTAACAAACTCCCTTCAAGCAAAGACAGCATCTGTCCGCGTCTCCTTCCCCGGCGCACATCCTTTCCTGCTGCACCTGACTAAGCAGTAACCCTGCCTGCTGCACCCGCCCAGCCAATCACGGCGCGCTCAAATGTGCTGTGCTTACGCCTCCCCGGGCAAAACTCGTGATTACGCGGTGTGGTCCGTACCGCCATTACGGGACCGATGACCACACTCCAACTCACCACTATTAACCATGGACCAACAATCATGCTCATTGTGAATTTATATAAAAGTCATTTTACCTTTCTTTGATTCTTTCACTGTTTTCTCTCTCTCTTTTCTTTTGTTTTGTGAATTGTATATTTTGTTTAGTCTCACATATATATCCCTCTCTGTACACAAAATGTTCGCCCTAAAGAGATCATTCATCGCTGCTACTACTGCTGCTCCAAGAAGCCAAATAACAAGATCTTTGGCCACCACAACTGCTAAAGCTCCAAATTACAAGAGTTTTAAAATTTACAGATGGTCTCCAGACCAACCTCAAGAAAAACCACAACTAAAAGAGTACAAGGTTGATTTGAACGAGTGTGGTCCTATGGTTCTAGATGCTTTGATCAAGATCAAGAATGAACAAGATGCTACTCTAACTTTTAGAAGATCATGCAGAGAAGGTATCTGTGGGTCTTGTGCCATGAACATTGGTGGTAGAAACACCTTGGCCTGTCTATGCAGAATCGATACCAACGTTAACAAGGCTACAAAGATTTACCCATTACCACACATGTACGTTGTCAGAGATTTAGTGCCTGATTTGACCCATTTCTACAAACAATACAAATCCATCCAACCATACTTGCAAAGATCAACTTTCCCAGCTGATGGTAAGGAGAACTTGCAATCCATCACTGACAGAAAGAAATTGGATGGTTTGTACGAATGTATTTTGTGTGCTTGTTGTTCAACCTCTTGTCCATCCTACTGGTGGAACCAACAAGAATACCTAGGTCCTGCCGTCTTGATGCAAGCTTACAGATGGTTGGTTGATTCAAGAGATGAAGCTTCAAAGATGAGAAAGGAAATGTTGCAAAACTCCATGTCCATGTACAGATGTCACACCATTTTGAACTGTACCAGAACTTGTCCAAAGGGTTTGAACCCAGGTAGAGCTATTGCTGAAATTAAAAAACAATTGGCCTTTGATTAAGCTGGTCTTGATATTATTATAGATTCTTATTAATTATGCATTCATTCTCACTTTGTTGAGTGTTTTTTTTCTTCTCTCTCTTTTGTTTTGAAGTGATAGTGTGACGTTGTGCTATTTACCAAAAAGAAGAAGAAGAAAAGAACATTTATTTCTATTTTATATTACACTTGGATTCATTCAGTTTTATGTCGGTTATGTCAATTTTTTTACGTCGTTATGAAGTCTTTTTTTTAATGAACAAAGAAAAGGGATTCAAAGTTTTAATATGAAATGGAATAAAACAAAAAGATGACAAAAAGGTGGGTTTTATTTCCTTTATTTATAACATTTTATACATATTTATTCAAATTCAACGATCATGGAATAATAATTTTATTTATCTGTAACGATTGATGTAGTTTGGATGTTTTGGTGGTGTCCTTAAAATTTATACTGGTATTATTAATACTCAAACCTACTGTTCAATAAACTGAAGTTACATTAATATATCAAAGCTAGATTAATAATAACAACAATGATAACTGAAGAAGACTACAACCAACAGTTGGAATCTTTATTCAACAGAATACCACATCATTGTGCAATTGAACGTATCACTTGTGTGAATAACCAAATAAAGGGTCAATTTAAATCAACTTCAGCATCAACAGTACCAATTATAGAATTCTTGATCAAGTACAATAACAACTACCAAAATCCAATACTATACTTCCATATATTCACAATAACAAGCAGTGATAGTGAATCTAATAATAACAATACTGATAATGACTTTGAAACAACATCACCAATATTCAAATATTCTCAACTACAACATCATCTAAAACCACATGCCTCAACATTTCAAGTCACAATGACACAAATAGATAACAATAACTGGTGGTTCATCCATCCATGCAATGCTTCTGAACTATTACAAAACTCCTCTAAAGCTGAATACCTTTGGAATTGGTTCTCCATCTATGCCAATTGTCTTGTTGATGTGTATTGTTAGTGATGATATTTACGCTTGTGGTGATTCTCTCTGTGTAAATATCAGACCAGGTGATTTTATAGGAGAGAGAAGACAAACTCAAAATATGAAAACAAAGAGAATGTCAATAATAATAACTACAAGAATATCAAAGACATGTCTTCATTCACATCTGTTAGAGGCCAGGCAGTCTCCTTGGAAAATCAAACCAATGCATTATTATCAAAATATTCTGGATTTGCAGTGTCTTCTAGTAGTACACCAACTTCTGATGAAGTTAAACTGGAGAAACAAATTGAAAACACATTACAAAAGGTAAATTTGATTAAAATTAAACGCTCCTAGCAAATTGGTTGTTATAATAACACTTTTTTTAGAGAGATGAGGTTTTAAACAGTTTAACAAGAGTGGCTGATTCTGATCCAAAAATTTCAACTGTTAAATTACAACAATTATCAAGACATAAAGAAATTTTATCTGAACATTGGAAAAACTTTGGTCAAATTAGAAACTCCATTCTACAAGAACGAAATAAATTGAACCTGCTATTCAGTGTTAAATCTGATATTGCTAAACATGGGGAAAACACCACCGAGGAAAATGAATTGGATTATATTCAAGATGAAAGCATTAGAGTCAACAATATGAATAATTTCGCCGATAATTTGATCAATAGAGCATATGAAACAAGAGAAAGTTTATTACAGCAGAGAAGTATGTTGAATTCCGCCTCAAGCAGAATCTTGGGCACTTTGGAGAAAATACCTGGTTTAAATGTCTTGATTGCAAAGATTAATACTAGAAGAAAGAGAGATGCTTTGATTTTGGCTACTCTGATCACGGTTTGTATATTGGTTTTGTTCTTTACTAGCTAGAGAATATCCACGACGTTTATATTGTTATGTTATGTTTATGTTTAGCATTCGGGTTGAAACTATTTGTAGGTCCATAATCAATATTTACTTGGATGCCCGTTAGGTTATATTAATTTGTAAGCGCTTAGTCATGATACCAGTATAATCAAAATATCAAACACTAGTATCTCAATCAATTCCAATGAAGTTTCAACTACAAATATATAGATTTCATGAATCATTATTATATCTAAACAAACATTTTAAAATAAAAACCGAAAGAGATTAAATATATGCATATTAATAATTGGAGATCATATGTTGTGTTGTGTTATATCGTTGTATTGTTATTGCAAACAAAAGGAATAATAAAGAAAACATTAGCATCATAATCTTGAACAAATCCTGTAATTATAATCTCTCAATGCCTTAGTTAGCATTTGAACTTGAAGCAGCATGACGTTCAATGTCAAAATCTGGCTTCATATCAGACAATTTAAAGTCTCTAAAGTCTTGAACAGCTTCACCCCAACCAAAGTCCATTTGGTTCAATGGTGAATCCAAACCTTGGTAAATAAACAAATCATATAAGAACCCACCTAGCAAGGCACCAATAAATGGAATGATAATTGGAACCCAACAGTAATGGTGGTTATAAGACCAAATTTCACGTGGATAACCAACAGAAGCAGAAGCCAATCTTGGACCCAAATCTCTGGCTAAGTTGATGGCATAACCAGTTTGGTAACCAAAACAAGAACCAATTGCGTAAATTAGCAAGAATAAACCAAATGGAAATGCTGGACCCAATGGAGCATTGTGTGGATCAGTCATGGCAAAAATACCAGCTTGCAATAGAGCAGTAGCAACAAGTTCAGAAGCAACCTGACCCTTTGTTGTCAAATAGTCAACTGCATAAGTACAAAAGATACCTGCAGTGGCATGGTCCCCGGTGACTGTTCTAATATGGTGACCACCTTCGTACTCATTAATGGCTTGAATATAAGTACCGTAAACAATCAAACCAGCGATATAGGCACCAAAAACTTGGGCAACAATGTAACCTGGAACCTTTCTCCATGGGAACTTTCTGAAAACAGCTGAAGACAAAGTAACACCTGGGTTCAAATGAGCACCAGAAATACCAGCGGAAACTGTGTAACCTAGGAAAACAGCAGCGGCCCATGATAAAGCAATGGTTGTGTATTCACCAGCAGTACCCTTGGACAACTTGACTTGAGCAACGACACCGTCACCAAACATGATCATCACCATGGTACCCAAGAATTCAGCAAAATAGTCTCTATAAGCATGTCTAAACTTTTGCAGAGGAGTATAATTATGAGGAAGCTTTCTACCAGTGTTTGTAGCAGCACGTTCCAAACCAGAAGTTGGAGCTATATAAATGTTAGCCATACTCTCTATACCATCGTCGGAGTCGTTGTGTTCTGAAGCCTTGTCATTGCTAGAATAATTGTCACTGGTATTAACGTTATTCATGTTATTGGAAGAAGAGGAAGAATCTTGTGGGATATATTTGTTGTTCTTTTTTGCAGCTAGGTTAAATTAGAATGTTAGTTATTATATTTTTCCGACTATTATCATCAGTATTATCTGATTGTTGGGAGTTAATCTAAAAATTTGAGAAGTTGTTATTTTAAACTCTCACACACAGCACACTAAAATAATAACCGGACACAACCCATATAACAAATAGTAAACAAAACAAAACAAAAAACCACACAAGCACACCCCACAATTCCTAAATAACAGAAATCAATACACCTCAAAATAAAAGCAATAGAACAAAAACCAAACAACTGACAAATTTTCAGATATTAACTGAGCGACAAAAGGTTTAAACCATAAAAAGAAAAGAGTCTGTAGTACTTACCCACTGGAACACCTGGAAGTTGTTCCTCCAGGTACTCAGAGTTGATATCGTCTGAGTGGAAGATTTCAGGTTTACCCCCGTCAGACATTGTAAAAGTTACTCTCTTTAACGATATGTGCAGTATATATTTTAGGGTATTCAAACGAGGCGATTGATGGTGTATTTATATTCATGTCGCTAAAATTGTGTCTGTATAAATTTGTCTGCTTTTTGTCATCGAAGTCAGGATTTGAGTGTCCGGACAAATTACGCCTTGCCGGATATTTTGTCTTGGAGAAAAAAACGTTTTGGGACAAATTGGAGCGTGGGGACAGCAGCGGAGAAATTGGAGAAATGGAGACATGGTCTGCTTTTGAAACTGACATTTATGCCAATATTGGTAATTTACCGTGTTGTTTAGATTGCAACGGGTATAATGTCAGTAACAACAATCATGTATTTCTCTTCTTATTGTTGTGGATTAATCAAAGATCGATCAAGAGATTCAATACCTATCTACCCAATGCGCAGCTAATCCGTCGTTCGCACTTTGGTCAGAATAGCTCGGAGTGCGCTTTGTTTCGTTAGGTACAATTGGATTTGGTATCCTAGAAATGGTCCCTCCAATTGTACCGCATGCCGTTTAACAGAGTAGTGATTCTGTCCTCAATCCTGTGAAGTTTGAGCATTAACCACGGCTTTCATGTAAACAGTGGTCACCATTAATTTAATCACACCGATCACTGATTCTAAATCCTAATCAATTGTTAACTGCAGGTTACATAGACTATTAACTATAAGTCATGTCTCTTCGTTAGTTGTGTCATGGTTTATGAGATACTCAACCAACGCAATGGGCGGCGGAAAGTATCGCTAAGTTTGAACAAGAAGGAGTTGTACACTCGATTTGAGATCTCACTGATTAGTTCTTGATTACGCACGTTGAAGTTCACATACATTTTAATTAAATTTAGAACCCTAAGTAGTAGGAGTTACTAGTAACTTGTATGTAGTACTCATCAGTGCTCACTGCTTACTGCTGAGTGCAGTATAGGAAATAGGAAACATATGTAAATTCATATAAAATTTAGGGAATCCGTTACTTTTGACACAATCTGGTTTTGCGTAGGACTCCTTCAACAACGCCAGCGAATCAAATGCTTCAATAGGAGGGATGGGGTAGAAAGCGGGCACCTCACTTCCATTGAATCCATTCCATCTAAACTTTATTTTGTTATTTTGTGGTATTCCTATTAAAACTATTAGCTCAATACTCTTTTCAATCTACTAGTACTTCTTTCTCCAGAATTGACCCTTTTTTTGTCTTGATCACTCAGTGCACACTGCACACGCTTGACTAATGCCGTTGATTTTTGAGAATCATCATGACTTTGTCCCAAATGTCCCAAATTTCCCAAAACGTCTTTAACCAGCTACAATTATAAAATACTAGCCAATGGTTAAAACTTAAAGCTTAATGCTAGTGAGCCCAACAAGTTAACTACAGTACTGAGTACACAGTGGGCCCTGGGCCCTGACGCATTTTCATGAATTGGACAAATTGACCGTATGCAGATCCCCCAGACTTGAACAGCGATCAAGATTCAATAGACACGTTATAAAATTGTGGTGCTTAAACAATGCTCTTAACAGCCTATTATACATTTAACTCCATGTTTCCTAAGTTCATTAAGAATCAAGATTGACTAGTGTTTTTCAAAGTTATTAGTACTTTGCGTAGCCTGTTCAATGTTGTGTCCGTAAATTCGAGTTGTAAATTGTATACTACTATAAGTACCTTGATTGAACAATTACTCTACATTTACAACTAATTTAACACGAACCTGAAAACTTAAGAAACCAGTAAAACAACTGTGCCAACAATCTAAAACAAAATCTGTTCCTTTGTCCTGTTTACATTTCAATCTCGATTCTCTTGTTGTCTGTTTTAAGTTTGGTATATGATGTTTTCGGTAGTCGTTGGCTATTTGTCCCAGATTTCATACATCTCCACAGATCCTATTACGCGACAAAATCATCCCCGGGAAATATTTCATCAGATGGCTCAGCATAAATCATAAGTAGAGTCAGACGATTCTGGAGTTTGGTTTGAAGCGCATTTTGTCTCAAATTAGTTCAATTAAAATGTGGGTGAATTTAATAATTTCAAGGACAAGCAAAGGAAAAAAAAAAAAACTTCATAGGCATATGCATGTCCATAAAAGTATCACAAACTATAACTGGACAAATAACCCGCACTCATGCAAAGTGAAATCTAATTTTGGGCCCAAACGAACACTGGAAAAACTTTAGGAATATTTGAAGATCAAGCACAAAGCTCTCGATTGTTAAAAGGGAAGGTGATGTGTTTTGTAATGGATACTAGATACTGTACTAATTCTTAATCATAATATTCATACAATAAGTAGTAAGTTGTAACCCATAATCATGAAGCATATTATTAATTGCTTATGGCAAAAGTCGAAGTCGCATTTTCAAATGGCTTTGTCTCTTTGTTTTCTCCTCAATCATACAGGTAGTAACAGGTGTCTTTTCCCAGAAACTTGCCTGACTCAGTGACCACTGACCAGCTTTGTGGGTTAGATCCTGAAGGCTGAAACTAGTAGGGACAAAAGTGCACTACAGATTTGTACAAAAAATGCAGCTTACAGCACAGACTCCAGTGGAATACAAAACAAAAGTGAAAGTATTAAATAGCAAGCTCACATTGAATATTCTCTAGAGTCTATATGGTAGTACTACTTCATTTTATTTGGCAAAAGATCACTTTGCCTGTTTTCCTGCCTGCACATGATATTTTTTTACCGAGCCCACCGTTTGAACTATGCATCTTTGCGCCAGCCCAAGCCAAATTTCTGGGGAGCCGGGACTTTTCTTGAAATTCCAATTGGAAAATAGCCTGAGTCGTTCAGAAATGTGCAGCAGCTTGCATGCCAATTAAACGGCCATATTCAACACAAAACAGGAACAAAAGCGTGAATCGTTGGATAGTCTGCAAATCTACTAAATCTACAGGTATGTTTCAAACAATTATAACATTAAACAGACCACTTACTGAGCACGTATATAAAAATGATTGCAAAACTCAATTGCTTATTAACTTTTTAGACGACATTGTTGTTCGTAGAGGCAATGACACATTCTACATCATGAGAAAACACTAAACTCTATCTTTTTTTTGCTCTCATTCAGTAATGTTTACCGACAATATTACTAAGAAAGACTTCGTTTAAATGGGCGTTTCTAGGTATACTGACAAGTTTGTGACTTGTCCACACCAGACTAATATCTTATAGTCTTGCGGGGTGCTGGGATCTTGGAAATATGTTTAGAATTCTTGTCCCTACAACAACATAAACAAAAAAGGTTTCACTTTTGAATTGTTTTTGTCAAAACTCCAAACTCCAGGGTTCTATTCCCCTTCTCTTCAAAGAAAAAGTCATGTACGTTAATCTTGTAGCTGGTTTTTATATAGGTACATTCTACAGACTGTGCAGAGTGCATGATACAGAATAAGATCTGAAAAAAAAAACTTTGATCAATTGCACTGACTATTTGGATGATTGACTAGCTTGCCTGACGATTGAAACACCAGTGTTTTTCTCAGTTACTTGCTTGGTTCAAACTTCAAACCACGGTCCACCAAGTTCAACATCACCCATAGAGTAATAGTTGTCGACACCGTTAGGCTCAGCAATGTCATCATCTGACATTTTCCGATGCCCAGCTCTGGTGTCTGCTCTTGTTTGTCCGAAACCGACGCTCGTTCATTGGGGTACATTGTGCGTCAACATGCATATTGTCTTCTGCCAGGCGCCAAAGAAAAACAGAAACAGCCGTCGTCGAGTGTTGAGTGTCGAGACGTGGACAAACAAAAGTCAGCCAGGGCCCAACAGTAGAAAGGACAACAACTATGGTGTTTACATATTTCTGCTCCTTTACTTCAACTGTATCGTGTGAGCCAATACTGATCCTAGTTGCAAGCAAACCAGCCAAAATGTCCCGCTCCCGGTGTATTTGTCCACCGTTCCTCCCCCAGACTAGCAGCTGTTTTTAAGCGTCGACGGGCAGGAATTTTTTTTTCAAGACATTTTTGCTGTGTGGGACTTCAATTTTTTTAGCTGCAGCACGCGAAACGATTTCTGGGGATTATAGCTATGAAGTTTATATAAACAACTTCGGTCCCCCGATTTCCAACTCAACAGAAATCCTTTCCAGTTTCTTGCTGCTTTAATTCTAATTAAACGTCCAGGAAGAATTAAACATAAACACAAACAAGTCACAATGTCCAGAGATACACAACTAGTCGCTGCCATTGATATTGGTACCACCTCTTCAAGAGCCATTCTATTCAACAGAAAGGGTGAAGAAATTGCTAAGCACCAAATTGAATACTCAACCACTGCAAACACCACCGAAGATGGTAAGACCAAAGTGTTCACTTCTGAAGGTATCACAATCACTGCCGATGAAAACACTGAAATCGAAGACTCTGAAGGTGCCACCGGTCCAACTCTAAGATTCCCAAACCCAGGTTGGGTTGAAGTTAAGCCAGCTCATGTTTTGGCTAACGGTGTCCAATGTTTGGCTGCTTGTATCATCACTTTGGAAAAAGTTAACGCTGCCAGAGAAAAGGAAGGTAAGGCCCCATACAAGGTTACCAGCATTGGTATTGCCAACATGAGAGAAACCACCATTTTGTGGGATAAGAAGACTGGTAAGTCTTTGAACTATGGTATCGTCTGGAACGATTTAAGAACTGCTGATATCGTCAACAAGAAGAAGGCTGAATACACTGAAGAACAATTGGAAGCTATTAGAGAAAAGAATGGTGTGCCAATTTCCACCTACTTCTCTGCCTCCAAGGTTAGATGGTTGATTGACAATGATGCCGAAATCAAGGAATTGTACGAAAAGGGCGAATTGATGTTTGGTACTATTGATACTTGGTTGATTTACCACTTGACCAAGGAACATGCTCACGTTTCTGATGTCACCAATGCTTCCAGAACCATGTTTATGGATATCCACACCTTTGAATACTCTGATGACTTGTTCAAGGTTTGGAACATTGATCCAAAGAAGTTGACTTTCCCAAAGATTGTCTCTTCTTCTGAATTCTACGGTTCTTTCCACGTTCCACAACTAGCCAAGTTGGGTTACCCAGGTGCTTTGAGTGAAGCTGCTATTCAAAAATTGGAAACTATTAAGGACATTCCAATCAACGGTTGTTTGGGTGACCAATCTGCTTCTATGGTTGGTCAATTGGCTCTACGTCAAGGTGCTGCCAAGTGTACTTATGGTACTGGTTGTTTCTTGTTGTACAACACTGGTAAGAAGCAATTGATCTCCAAGCACGGTGCTTTGACCACTGTTGGTTTCTGGTTCCCATCTTTGAGTGAAGAAGAAAACTACCCACATTACGCCTTGGAAGGTTCCATTGCTGTTGCTGGTTCCGTTGTCCAATGGTTGAGAGATAACTTGAAATTGATCTCTAAGGCTCAAGATATCGGTCCATTGGCCTCTTTGGTTCCAAACTCTGGTGGTGTTGTCTTTGTCCCAGCCTTTTCCGGTTTGTTTGCTCCATACTGGGATTCTGAAGCTAGAGGTACCATTTTGGGTTTGACTCAATACACTTCCGCCTCTCATATTGCTAGAGCTGCTTTGGAAGGTGTTTGTTACCAAGCCAGAGCTATCTTGAAGGCTATGGCTTCTGATGCTGGTGCTGAAGGTGATTTCTTGGAACAAGCTGTCGGTACTTACGAAAAGGCCCCATTGAGTTTGTTGGCTGTCGATGGTGGTATGTCCCAATCCAATGAAGTTATGCAAATCCAAGCTGATATCTTGGGTCCATGTGTCACTGTTAGAAGATCTCCAAACGCTGAAGCTACTGCTTTGGGTGCTGCCATTGCTGCTGGTTTGGCTTCCAAGGACAAGTCTGAAAGATTGTGGGATGATTTGTCTGATGTCGTTGCTGCTATTGGTGGTGGTTCTGAAGAAGATTTCCACTCCAAGTCTGAAACTACTGAAAGAAGAGAAGGTTGGAAGTTGTGGGAAAAGGCTATCGAAAGAGCTTCTGGCTGGTTGGCTTAAGCAAGTAGCAGCTACTTGCTAATCTAATGTCTAGTGAAATGAAATAATGATGTGATGTCTTGTATATGTTATATCCAGGTCTTCGTTGTACTATGTTAATAAAATGCTTTAAGTTATATGAGTTTTGTGTGTAAGTTAGCTATTTCCTATTATACGTAATGAGGTCCTCCAAGATGTTACCCTGTGGACACGAAACACGGTATTTACTATTAATTATAATTATAATTAATTCTAATACATGATTCATGAATCGTTACGAATTAAACAGCTATAACATATCAGTTAATAGACATTGACCATGGACTACAGCCAGAGCAACCCAGAATCACTTGAACTGAGAGCACGCAAGCACCCTCCACCAGGCAATCGGACCACCCAAGCTGCATGGTTTTTCTATGATCTAGACATCACTACCAAAGTTGCAAGTTGCAGAATTCAAGATTGCAATCACACAGTCGCTGGTGCATCAACCGCTGGAGGAACAACGGGTCGTCTTATTGAACACCTTCGACGCCACAATATCACTGAAGAAGATGCTAAGAACTTTGTTGCAGACCATTCAAGTGGAGGTATCAGCCGTAAGAGAGTACAAGGCACCATTTTACCCTTACAAAATAAAAAACAAAAGTTGTCACCACAAGAAGCATTAGAGAATCATCTTATGGTATTGGTTAGCAGCGGTGTTATTGGTCTCGATGCTCTAGATAATCCTGAGTTCCAAAGTTTTTTGAATTTTACTTTGAAACCAACATCAGAAAATGACTTACACATCCCATCTTCAACCATCATATCCAGAAAAATAAAGCAAACTGTTATGAACTTAGAAAATCATATTAAGACCCAACTCAAGACGAATTCAACTCCGGTTTCGTTGTGTTTCGACCTATGGGACAAAGCTGGTCAATGCTTTATGTCAATAAATGCCTTGTTTTATAACAAAGAAAAGAAAAGTCTTGATGATTTTGTGCTTAGTTTCCATTGCATCAAATGCCCAGAAACTTTACTATCAAGAATTACAGGTATGGTTGCTCTTACTGGTTTAGAGAATCAAATTTGTTGTATCACCAGTGGCAATGCTATATCTTCTTCTAAGGCTACTGAGAAGTTGGTTGAAGCTAACATCATCACTAAGCATGAATCAGTTGATTGTCTTGCCCATATTGCTAATCTTGGTGTTCAAGTCTTTTTAAAGAAATTGTTTTCGTTAGAAACTGGCGAGCTAGATGATGATGTCTTTGTCAGTTCAACTGACTCTCCTGATACTATTGCTGCTGAGAGACTTGATGCTGCTTCGAATTTAGTGAATTCAGAATCAAGTATAATTATTAATTGTCTTGAAAAAATAAATATCATTCACAGAGAGTTCGAAGAATCACTTATTTTCAAACAAGATTATGACTACATTGTCCAAGAAGTCTTACGCGAGAAACATCCTACTTCTACATCATTAAGAGATACTGATATGTTGAAACCAGCTGCATTTGATCCGACCCGTTGGTTAACCGTTTTGACTGCGTTGCGTTCATTACAAGAAAACAAGAATGCTTATAAGCATCTTTATTTTGGACTTGATTATACTTTTTGTTTTTTTAATAACCAAGAGCTAGAGATTGCAGAAGAATTACTTAAACTCTTAGAAATCAATGAGAACATATCTAAGTTTGCATCAGGCACTCTTGGAACCTTTTGTGGCTATTTACCTTGTTTGCAAGCACTAATGTGTCATTACAAAGTATTATCTCAAAGATATTGCAAAACAGATACAGCATTATCTGATGCTTGCATTGAAGGTTTCAAGAAAATTAAAAGTTACTGGCAGATGCATTGGGATAACCCTTTGCTAATCTTTGGATCCATTCTCATTCCATCATCATTCTATGCCAAGTTTGGGCTACAAAAGCACTTTGAAATTTTTGTTTGGTCAAAACAACAGATAGAACTGATGAATCAATATATCCATAAAGAGCTTAGAAGATTATCAAATGGTGAAGAAGCTACTGCTGGGTCTGGTATTGATATGGGACATTCTCAACATGAAGCTGTCACAACAAGAGCTGTTTTGGCCGAAATCCTTGGATGTGATCAGCATGAATTAACAAGTGACATTTTCACAGTGGAACTTGGTGAACTAGAATTGTATCTTGAAAAAAGGTCAGAAATTTATAAGCAAACAAAAACTTTGGAAGATCTTTATACATATTATTTTGAAGACAAGGATTTTCTAACAATGTTTCCAAAGTTATCCACTATTATTCAAAGAGTGTTATTGTCTATGGGATCTAGTGTGCTTTCTGATCGTTCATTTTCCTCCCTTAAATCACTTTTACCTCATGCAAGATTGTCAATTAATCAGTCAGTTTCTTTTGAAGAAACCTTGACACTTTCTAAAATGGTGAAGATCAACTCCAGTAAAGCTTATAGAAATGAACAAGATTGGTTGCCTATTTCTTTGGCTTAAACTTTATAGACTTAGCAATGTATGTGCATATCCATTGTCCATTTTAAGATGCTGTTGTACCATCGCTCATTGTTTTATATCATATAAGTGGTCAGCAGCACATAAGCCAGCATAAGAGTCATTCTAACTTTATAATCGTTTATGCAGCAAAGCTAATCATCTCCATAATCTATTTGATCTATACATCCCAACACCTCGTTTAATATGAAAAAAAAAGACAGTCACAAAAATCAGATTTCCACAACTTGTTCGCGAAGACTCACTAAACTTGTGGTGTGTGTCTCCAACCAGGGGACTCTTGAAAAAAAGCATCAATGCCAAAGTGAAAAGTATCAAAATGAACTTGGATAACCTTTTGAATTAGACATTATCCAAAGTATCACCAAAAATGGCTCCAAAAGGTAAGAAAGTTGCTCCAGCTCCATTGGCCACCAAGTCCAAGGCTACCAAGGCCTCCAAGAACCCTCTAGCTGAATCCAAGCCAAAGAAGTTTGGTATTGGTCAAGCTGTTCAACCAAAGAGAAACTTGTCCAGATTCGTCAAATGGCCAGAATACGTTAGATTGCAAAGACAAAGAAAGGTTTTGTCCTTGAGATTGAAGGTTCCACCAGCTATTGCTCAATTCCAAAACACTTTGGACAGAAACACTGCTGCTGAAGCTTTCAAGTTGTTCAACAAGTACAGACCAGAAACCTCCGCTGAAAAGAAGGAACGTTTGACCAAGGAAGCTGCTGCCATTGCCGAAGGTAAGACCAGACAAGAAGCTTCTCCAAAGCCATACGTTGTCAAGTACGGTTTGAACCACGTTGTCTCCTTGATTGAAAACAAGAAGGCTAAGTTGGTTTTGATTGCCAACGATGTTGACCCAATTGAATTGGTCGTTTTCTTGCCAGCTTTGTGCAGAAAGATGGGTGTTCCATACGCTATCGTGAAGGGTAAGGCTAGATTGGGTACTTTGGTTCACCAAAAGACCTCTGCTGTCGCTGCTTTGACTGAAGTTAAGGCTGAAGACGAATCTGCTTTGGCTACTTTGGTTTCCACTGTTAACTCTAACTTTGCTGAAAAGTACGACGAAAACAGAAAGCACTGGGGTGGTGGTATCTTGGGTGCCAAGTCCACTGCTAAGTTGGAAAAGAGAGCTAGAAACGCTGCTAAGAACTAAGCGCGTCCACATTTTGCATAGTGTCCCTTATCTAATTTAAAAACTGTACCTTATAATGAACTTTTGTAGTTTTGATTGACTGTAATATGATTTGATGAGGTTCTTTGTCAGTACTATATATACTGGAATCTAAAAGCGATAAAGTACTTCAATACTATTATTCCCTGTTCACTTCAACTGAAGCAACTGGAGCACGATTTATGCTGGTGCTACCGATTTTGAAAATTGGTAAGTGCCACAGTTTTGTCTCGAAACGGAAAACAAAAAGATCAAATTGATACAAGTTCTACTTGACTTGAAAGATCCCAAAAAAGGGTAGTATCATTATGTCTCTATCAGTAATTGTAAACGTAGTTCTCTCTTTCTTTAGAGGTCCTGGTATTCCCTTTTAAGTTAAAATAACTCATTCTTCCGGGTAATCTTCCCCTGATCCCAGCCAATTACAGGATTGTTTTAAAATCCATCATTTTTTGCTTACAGAAGTGTGTGTTTACTATACACTGTACAGGCAGTACTGTTAACTTGCTATAGAACTCCGTGATTGCTTCCAATAGTCTCCATATACCACATATTCGACATGTCTATTTTCTCCAATTTGATTGAAACTTTCGCTCCAACCTTGGCATTTGCTGATAACGAAGTACGTGCTCTCGCTTTTTCTCTCTTCTATAGAGATTCATACTCAATATCAATATCTAACTCAGCTACTAACATCAGAATTTAGGAATCTGCCCCAGCTGAAACTCCTGCTGTTGAAGAACCAGCTGCTTCCACTGAAGAAGCTGCTCCTGCTCCTGCTGTCGAAGAACCAGTTACTGAAACTGCTACCGAAGCTACCCCAGTTGAAGAAACACCTGCTCCTGCTACTGAAGAACCAAAGGACGAAGAAGAACCTGCTGCTGCTGCTCCTGCTGAAGAGGAATCTGCTGTTGAAGAGGAACCTGCTGCTGAGGAAGAACCTGCTGCTGAGGCTGATGGTGATGATGAGGACGATGAGGACGACGACGATGATGATGACGATGAAGATGATGAAGATGAAGAAGGTGGTGATCCATTGGACCTATTGAGAGCTCAATGTGCTGAAACGGAACATATCAAGCCATTTGTCCACCATTTCGCTGAATGTGTTGAAAGAGTTACTAAGGAACAAGAAGAACCAGGTTACCATGAAAAGCATTACAAGGAAGACTGTGTTGAAGAATTCTTCCACATGCAACACCACATCAACGACTGTGTTGCTCCAAGATTATTTCACAAGCTAAAATAAGCAGTCTTGTTTAGAATTTTAAAATGAAGTTTCCACTGGTTTGCGGTTTGACTTCTTAATATTCAAAAACAGATGTTCATAATACAGTGCAGTACAGTACAATAACCCACATACACATTTATCATTTTCTTTTTCACATTTATAGAGTGCCAACTGAGAGAGTTTGGCTGGTTATGGTTTGTTTTATATTCTAAAAAAAGAAAGGTACTCATCACCATTTCTTGAATTAAATGACATTGTAGTGCTGTACTAACTAGTTAAACTATACTTCTATTCAAGATATCTCTTAATATTTCATTATCGCTTAATTTGTCCAATATTAGGCATATTCGTGCACTTTTGTTTCCAAATTAGGAAGTCAACGAAAGGTACCATTTTTCGGATGAGCGAAAACAAAACCACGGAAACAAATATTGAAATGACATTAAAGTAAACAAAAGAACACTGCTTTTTAATAATACGCTTCTATTGAAAGTTATTCATAGTCCAGAGTTTAATATTTGTTATTTGTACATTACGCAATCCATTGCATTGATATTCATTACTTGACTTCTTTTTTTTATTGTTGTTTCTTGTTTATCACCATTTTAACTAATTGCCATACTATAAACACAAGCAACAGGTGTTTCAACCAACTTCATCCATATCACTGCATATCATAATGAAAAGTAGTGATCATGAGCGCCCGATGTTGTTTCAAAACAAATCGTCACCTCATCATGATGTTAATTTGACTAACAGCCCTGGTTCAGGGACCAAATCCATTGACCATGACAATTTACAACAGAGAACAAAGAGAAATGAAACATTATTACCTGCTGCTGCTCCAAGTCATAGATCACCAACAAGTTCAATGCTGAATACGCGTTCATTGACTTCTAGTGCACAACAGAGAATCTCATCAATGGAATCACCTTATAACAACTTGAATAGATCCCCTTCAAACCCTACAAGAATACCAAGAGTTAGATCAGCGAGTGGTTCTTTTAATAAACCACAAAACTTACAATACGCTGCTCAAGAAAGACTTTATTTGAAGAAAATCAAGAATGATATTGTTGATGATTATTATACAAAGGCTATTACGTCTGAAACTACAGAAGAAAGTGAAATTGAA
The DNA here is from genome assembly GCA_030564525.1 of Liangdongia berthetii. Lineage (NCBI taxonomy): Eukaryota > Fungi > Ascomycota > Saccharomycetes > Phaffomycetales > Wickerhamomycetaceae > Liangdongia > Liangdongia berthetii. Next base: position 14,932 of record JAJLVX010000442.1, on the reverse strand, counting down.
TCTGATGACGATGACGATGATGACGATGATTGGAATGATGACGAAATATATCCAAATGGGAAAACCTCTGCTGGAACTTACTTGGAAATTGATCCTTATAACTATAACAACTTGGATTCCTCATTAATTGATCAAGGGAAAGATAACCCTATTGTTTTGGAAAGATTGGAATGGCAAACAATGCTAAGTTTGGTTCTTAACGGTGATGTTGTGAGATCCGAAAAGCGTAAAATAACAACACAGCATCAGAACGAGTATTCCCTCCAAACCACATACAAGGAAACATTATGGCTATCGTTAAGAGCTTATTTATTAGGTCGTACTGAAGAACAACAAAAGAGAATTTTAAACTATTCAAGAACATTGGCTGATGACATATTTACAAAACTATCGGAATTTAAAGTTCAAGATGAAGCTGCTGCAATGGCTGAAGTGGCTGATATTCTAAGAAAATATGAAGAAGTTCAAGGACTGTGGAGAGATCACAAAGAGATGGCTGCAGAAAAACCAATATGTGCAACTCTTGAATTCCAAAGACGATTAGAAGCATTAATTTCATGGAAAAATATAACAAAGGCATTTAATAGAGAAATTGAGGTGTTAAAGGAATGGACTCAAAATGAAGATTTAGATTTGACCAAGACAAGGAATGATGGGTTTACAAACTCTTCATTTGCTGATAGTATGTTGAAAGAAAAAGACATCGCATCTATTTTTAAAAGACGTCTTTTCAGTACACATGTTCCATGGATTAACAAATCCAAGTATGCATATTTAACATATTATGATGAATTTCAAGAGATGAACTTGCCAAGTTATATTTCGAACCTGTCATTATTAGCAGCTTTCCCATTACGTTTAATTCAAGAAACTATAAGAATCAGATTGGCTTATGCAAGAAAATTGGTTAATCCTACAATGATGATGATTGATGAAATGATTGATGATTTTTGTACATATATCACCTTGGCTGTTGAGGTTAAACAAGGTATACAGGAACTAAACAAGAGTTGGGATATTCAACTGTATATACCAGATCTGTTTGATAAAACTGTTGTGGATGCTATCTCGTACTTGTTTTTATTGTTACACAAGAAATTATTGGACAGTACCAGAAAGAGCTTTAGAACTTCCAAAGAACCTGATGAGTTATTGAAGTACTGGGAATTATTGAAAAATGTTGGTTGTTATATTGATAATGCTGGTCCTCTTGTTGCTCTACAATTTGCATCACTGACAACTAAATTAACCGCTAGATTATTGAGTTATTTGTTATATCAATTTAAGTCTGTTCAAAACATTAAAGATAAGACTGAAATTTCAAACATCATTAGCACTACTATTGATCATTTCAGCACTGTTAGAAGAAAATTATCAAAATTTTCCAACACTATAACTAAAGCATTTTACAATTCAGCATTTTACAACATCAACAAGATTAGAATGTTTATGGACTCTTTGAGAAGTTCAAATCATTTCTTGGTTCAAACAGGATATTCAAGTGGTGTTTACATTATTGCATCTAGCAACTTATATGGTAGAGATGAAGACATCATTAAGATTTTAAATGGTGCAGAAATTGGGTCAGATTTATATAAACCAAAACCAAAATTGATTGATTTTGATGAATATTATGAAGAAACTGATTTGGGTTATATTATCGCCATTAGTGCTTCAAAACCAATGTTATGGGATGGTGCTATTGTCAATATCAACATGCCAGAGATTGATTTGGATATTAAACCAGGAAAATTTATGTTGATAACTCAAGGTTCTTCAGGTGCATTGAAGTATTCACAATCAGTATTTGCTGATATTATTGAAGACAGCGCTACATTTGTTGAATATAAAACTAGTTTGCCAGAATTGCAACGAGAATTAATGAAGGTTGAAAGATTATACTATAAGATTACGCACACAGTTTTGGATAATGCTAAACCAACAATTAATTATATTCAAAGAGTTGATAAATCTCATGACTCTATTTACAATATTTTTTGTTTTGCAAGGGATTTTTCCAAATACTATTTGCGTTGGTCTGATAATTCAAGAAAGTCTAACATTATTTTAAAGATGATTCAATTGGCTATTGACTGGGTAAGTTATATTGTTGATGATTGTATTCCAACAGATAAAAAGACATTCAGATGGTGTGTTTCTGCTTTGGAGTTTGCCATGGAAGTTTCCAAGGGTTTCAACATTTTAACCTTAAATGAAGCACAGTTTAATAAATTGAAAGAAAAAGTTGCAGGATGTATGTCTTTGTTAATTTCTCACTTTGATATCATGGGTGCCAGATCCAGTGAGGCTGAAAAGAAGAAGAGTTTGTACATTCCAAGAAACTTACAAAGTGATGCTATGATTTTGAAGGCATTCAGTGACCAAACTATGAGACAGATTGAATTGTTGGAAAACAGAAACAAGAGTGAGAATGTTGGTAAAGTTTTGGATGATACAAATACTGAGAATCAATACTTGACATTTTTGGCATCTTCATTCTCGTCATTATCCATTAGATGGCAAAAGAGAAAGTTTATTGGCGGTGGTACTTTTGGTAGTGTCTATTCCGCAATCAACTTGGATTCCGGTGGTGTTTTAGCCGTTAAAGAAATCAAGTTCCAAGATACCCAATCTATCAAGCGTATTGTTCCATCTATTAAGGAGGAAATGACCGTGTTGGAAATGCTCAACCATCCAAATGTTGTTCAATATTATGGTGTTGAAGTCCATCGTGACAAGGTTAACATCTTTATGGAATTCTGTGAAGGTGGTTCTTTAGCTGGGTTATTGGAGCATGGTAGAATTGAGGATGAAACTGTCATCCAAGTTTATGCATTGCAAATGTTTGAAGGTCTGGCTTACTTGCATGATATGGGTATTGTTCATAGAGATATCAAACCAGAAAACATTTTGTTGGATCACAATGGAATTATCAAGTTTGTTGATTTTGGTGCTGCCAAGGTTATTGCTAAGAACTCTACGAAGAATGCATTAACCAAGATGAACAGTATGACTGGTACTCCAATGTACATGTCCCCAGAAGTTATCACTGGTAATAATTCATCACGCTATGGTGCCGTTGATGTGTGGTCATTGGGGTGTTGTGTTTTAGAAATGGCTACTGGACGTAGACCATGGGCTAATCTAGATAATGAATGGGCCATCATGTATCACATTGCTGCTGGTCACTTGCCACAAATGCCATCCAAGGACCAACTAAGTGAAGCCGGTATGAAGTTCCTACTGAAATGTCTACAACAAGATCCAAATAAGAGACAAAGTGCAGTTGAGGCTCTATCTGACCCATGGTTGGTTTCCATCAGGGTTGAAGCATTTGGTGAAGCTAGCACAACCTCTTCAGACGTGTCTTCCGAAACTTCTGGTTAGATTTTGGTGTTTTATTTTCTGTCGTTAATTCTTTGTTTATTTCTTTTGTTAATTTTGCTAATTTGTTAATGTTTGGGGGAGTTGAGTACATAGATTTATAACAATAAATACGTTGTTATCTGTTAAAGAATAAAACGGTGCTTTTGTTGTAGAGATTCGAGAATCATGAACTGGTTTTGACAGCGGGCAACATAACATTTGCTGACTAAGCGATGAGATCCATACAAAAAAAAATTTTGCTTATGCAGTAAATAAGAGTAACTAACAAATACTGAGTATTTCAAGAGAACTTGCTTAGAATACTAGAATAAAGGGTTATAATGTCTACTTTGCTTCCACCACAATCCAAGAGACAAAAAAGAGAAGCTCAACAACCAAAAGAGGTTGATTTGATTCCTCAAGACTTGCCAAATGTCTTGATTAAATTCCAAGCTTCAGACACTGGTGATTCTGTTGGTGGTAGTATCAGAGTCCCAGGTGCTATCACTGAGAAACAATTAGAAGATTTGTTAAACCAGCTGTTAGGTAACAATGATGAGCCTGTGCCGTACAGTTTTAATTTGCTGAAAGATGCTACCAAAGGTGATTTGATTGACATTAAAGACAACTTGTACTCTTCCGTTTTGAAGCCAGGTATCAAGACTACAGAAGACTTTATGACTCTTGTGTATACTCCAAGAGCTATTTTCAAAGTGAGACCAGTCACAAGATCATCTGCATCTATTGCTGGTCATGGTTCTACAATTTTATGTACACAATTTGCTCCACACACAAGTTCCAGAATGGTTACTGGTTCTGGTGATAACACTGCAAGATTATGGGATTGTGAAACATCAACTCCAATGCAAGTTATGAAAGGTCACACTGGTTGGGTTTTATGTGTTTCTTGGTGTCCAAATGGTGAAATAATAGCAACTGGTAGTATGGATAATACTATTAGACTATGGGATGAAAAGGGTAATTCATTGGGTAGTCCTTTAAAGGGTCATAGCAAATGGATCACATCTTTAGCTTGGGAGCCAATTCATTTGGTCAAGGCTGGTGACCAACCAAGATTATGTTCTGCTTCCAAGGATGGTACAATCAGAATTTGGGATGTTGGTAGAAGAGTTCCATTATTGACATTGAATGGTCACACATCCAACGTTTCATGTGTCAGATGGAGTGGTAGTGGTGTTATTTATTCTGCTTCTCATGACAAGACAATCAAGGCTTGGGATGCTAAAGATGGTAAGCTAATAAATACGTTGAAATCACATGCCCATTGGGTTAACCACTTGTCATTGTCAACAGATTATGCATTGAGAATGGGTGCTTTTGATCATACTGGTGAGAAGCCTAAATCTCCAGAAGAAGCTAAGGCCAAGGCTTTGAAGAATTATGAAAAAGTTGCTAAGGTCAACGGTGTCATTGAAGAACGTCTAATCACTGCAAGTGATGATTTCACCATGTATTTGTGGGAACCTTTAAAATCCAGCAAGCCAATTTGCCGTATGACTGGTCATCAAAAGCTTGTTAACCATGTTGCTTTTTCACCAGATGGTAGACATGTTGTTTCTTCTTCGTTTGATAATTCTATCAAGTTGTGGGATGGTAGAACTGGTAAGTTTGTCGCTACTTTCAGAGGTCACGTTGCGGCAGTCTACCAGACTGCTTGGTCCTCTGACTGTAGACTATTAGTGAGTTGTTCCAAGGATACTACACTAAAGGTTTGGGATATCAGAACAAAGAAGCTTTCTGTTGATTTGCCAGGACATAAAGATGAAGTTTATTCTGTCGACTGGAGTGTTGACGGTAGAAAAGTTGCCAGTGGTGGTAAGGATAAGCACGTTAGACTGTGGACTCATTGAGAATCATATACTAATACACCCAATAACTCATATAATTATAAAGTTGTAGTATTTTAGTAGTGTCACTTATAAGAAACCTCGGAATTTGGTTGATATTATATTTCCGGGGGTCCTGAGAAATAAATTTTTGAACTTTTTCAACAAAAAAAAAACAGAATTATGAACATCAAGAGTTTAATATCAACACAAATAAAACGATAACGTACTCTACAATGTTCAGATCATCATTTTCCACTTTACCACTTATTACCAGAAGCATAAGGCTTCATTCTACCAAGCCAGCTTCTTTTGCTAAGAAGTCTGTTTTCCCAACCATTAATGATATCACAATTGAAGACCTTGGTTTCTTTCCAGGACGTCCAATAGTGCCTAAAAACTCTTATGCTATTACAAGAACAAAGTTGGGTGCTCTACCAGTGTTTCTAAGTTTCAGACAATCAATACCAGTCACTAATGTCAAGAAAATCACAGGGGACGCAAAACAGCTAAAAGAAGATTTGATCAAGGCTATTCCACAATTAGCAGGTGTTAAGGTTGTCGTTTACCCAGCTTCCAATAAGATCCAAATCAATGGTGATTACACAGCAGAAGTTACTGATGTTTTGTCCAAGTTCTTTTAGATTGTTTGTTTATAAATCTATATAGGGAACAAAGAATCTTCATGTACATAAATAATGAATTATACAAAACCAAAATATAGAAATTATTGATTTAATTATATTGAAAAAGAGTAGAGGAAATCATATATCATCATTTCAAATAGTTGTTATAAAAGCTCAAAGTTGATACAAATCAGGATTGTCACCATCCTTCACTTTGTAATAAATAAATAGCAAATGACGACGTAAAATCAATTCATTGTACAAAGTCCACAATGGTTTCAAGGATCTTGTATGAATAGAAAACTCAATCATTGGTTTCCAAAGTTCTAAAGTTCTTATAGATTTGATCAAGTCAAAGTTGATACCAGCAAATCCATTGACGGAAGAAATTTTGACCCATTCATGTTCAGGTTCTCTTGGAAGTTGACTTCTTTGAATCACATCATCAACATCAATTTGAGTAATGACATAGTCAAAAGTTGGCCATTTCTGTAGCAGCTTATCTCTATCTTCAGTCTTATCATAAGTGATATTTAATCCAGTAATATCATTTCTCAATTCCCCAAACAATGTAACTCCAGTCATACAAGCAGGAACATCCATATGAACAGTGATTGGAGTATCTTTCAAATCTCCTAAAGCTTGTCTCTTTAGAATGTTTTCATTGACTTTAGTTAGTGCAACACCACCTGGGTAGTTTGAAGCTGAAACATCCAACCATATAAAGGAAAAGGCTAGTGAAATTGCAGAACTAATTAACAAACCAAATGTTAATATTTTGTAAAAGAATGACTTATGAAACTTGGAGTAAATAAAAGTAGCACCATGAGCACCATTGACGGTAAACACTGGGACAATATAAACAATAAATCTCCATTCCTTATGTGGTTGACATGACAAAATCAACAGGTATAAAACAGAAGAAATACTCAACATTTTCAATGGTCGGTCTTCAATACTATCATGATAAGCACCAAGAGCTTGTAAAAACAGTACTGTTGGTGGTAAAAAGATTGAAAGTAAATATTTTGTAACATAAGCATGGAATGGTTCAACGCCCCATTCACTACTTTTACCATGAATAACATTGAAGATAAAACTTGAAATTTCAGGAAGAATTGGCTTTCCCCAAAAGTATGTGTCGACGATAAAACTAGTAACAATACCAATAACACCACCGTAGAAAGCATTCCAAGCCAGTTGTCTTAGTGTAACCTTTTTAAACAGTAATGAAACAAATCCTATGGATAATGTAAACATCAAAACTTCAACTCGGAAAACAACAGTTGTGAAAGATAATACTGCAATTGCAGTGTCATAATCACCATAAACATATTGTGCAATGGCATAATTTGTCAATGGCAAGGCAAAGAAATTTGGTAATGTTCTTGAAGCATAATAAATGATGTGGAATTGAGAGATTTGGAATAAAATGAACCAAAAATCAAAGGACAATAACAATTTCTTGGACTTCTTCTTTCCATCTTTATGTGATGCCTTCAATTCATTCGAAACAGCTTCTTTCAGATACAAAAGTGCAACAGCATTAATGATACCGAGTAACCCTCTAACCATCAATTGTAAATCAAACCCGCTAACGTCATGCTTCATAATCAGCTCAATCGGCTTGGTAAGTATGGCCAAAACCAACGCGCCTACAAACGTTCTTGGAACAGCTCCTGGGAATGTCTGATGGTCATATTGGGCGAGGTCTGTTCCGTGTGTTAGCATGTCGTAGACGGCCTGAAGATTGAAACTCTCCTCAACTTTGGTGAAGGGTGCGTAGAAGCAGTACGCTGTGATGAACACCACCACCAGGGAATCCAGTAACGACACCATCGCCTAGAATATTCGGTACTCAAGTTGTGTAATTGTGTTTTATGTCTTCTGATTTTGTTTGCTGATGTTGGTGTGTTTTTGTTTGTTGCTGCTAAAGAAAAAAACAAACTTTTTTGGCACAATTTCAGAGTTTCAGAGTTTGAATCAAAGCTCGAGTTTTTGCAGGGGAAAATGGCTGATTTTGATGGGATTCCTCAGCTGGTCACTGGTTACGAGCCAGACCTTGTTTTGGACGTGGCCAATATGCCTAGTTTCGAGGATATGAAGCAGGCCAAGATCGAGAAGCTGAATGAGTCTTTGGAAAATTCTTTGAAAACTGATGTTCCAACGAGAAAAATACCAATAACTATCATCACTGGGTATCTAGGCAGTGGGAAATCAACACTGTTGGACCATATTGCCAAAAAGGGTGGTAGAAAGCTTGCTGTGATTTTGAACGAATTTGGTGATTCTACAGAAATTGAGAAATCGTTGACTGTGACTAGTGGTGAAAATAGTTATGAAGATTGGTTGGATCTAGGTAATGGATGTCTATGCTGCTCTGTTAAGGATATTGGTGTCAAGGCTATTGAGAATTTAATCGAAAGAAGTGGTGACAAAATCGACTACATTCTGCTTGAAACTTCTGGGGTTGCAGACCCTGCCCCAATTGCAAGAATGTTTTGGTTAGATGAGGCCATGAAGAGTAATGTTTATATCGACGGTGTTGTCACTGTCCTGGATTCTCAGCATATTGAAACTTGTTTAAAGGATTTTGGGGGCCATTGGCACAAGACTAATGGTTTGGAATTCCATGAAGAAGGTGTAACCACGGCACATTTACAAATTGCACTTGCAGATGTTATTTTGTTGAACAAGATTGATAAATTAACTACTGATAAACAGTCCTTAATCAAGTCTATCAGAGAGATCAACTCAGTTGCCCCATTGTATGAAACCAAATTTGGTGATATTGATGTTGATAAAATCTTGGATCTCCACGCTTTTGAAAAAAATGTTAAATTGGACAATATACAAGATAAAGGTAGTTTCCATGATTCAAGAATATCTACAATCTCATTTGATTTTGGTGTACTGTCACCAAAAGAATATTCTGCAGTGGAAAGATTCATTCAAACCATTTTGTGGGATTCAACAATAAATGGTAAACAAGTGGAAATACATAGAGCAAAGGGTATTTTATTAACCACTGATGGGAAGGCCTCAGTCCTACAAGGTGTCAGGGATACCTATGATTTCATTCCAGATGCAAAGACTGATTTGTCCAAATCTAGAATTGTTCTTATTGGTAAAAACCTGAATAAACAAGATACTTTGATTGATTTCAAAAATAATACTGGTTTGAATGATGTTGAATAATCAATCTATAGAAAGATATATCATGAGTAATAGAATATTTATTAAACTATGAAACTAAAATTAACAGAACAAAAACAAATACACTAATAATTTAATCTTCAGTATTCTTTAAAGAAGCATATTTGTAACCAAATCCAAAGTATTTTCTACCATAGACAACAAAATAAATAACAGCCAAAACAATGATGGCAATAAAGATGAATTTAACACCATTACTACCATCGTTATATGGATGAGTTTCGGTGTATTCTTCCAATTGTCCCTCGGTAACATTCTTGTTGATTTCACCCCATGCTTTGACAATACGGACTGGAGTTTCTGGTCTGTTATTAACACCAACATTGACCTTTTGAATGTTATCTATGATCAAGTCCAACCCATTAACAACCTGACCAAAAACAACATGAACACCATCTAACCAGGAAAGAGTGCGACGGGTAGTGATGAAGAATTGAGAACCGTTTGAATCTGGACCACCATTGGCCATGGAGACTCTACCCAATTTGTCATGTTTCAATTGGAAGTTTTCATCTGGGAATCTCTTACCATAAACAGAAAAACCACCTGTACCATCAGAGTTTTCAAAATCACCACCTTGAATCATAAAGTCTATAAAAAATTGTTAGATGGATAAATGACAAAAAAAAATCCAAAATAAGATACCTTCAATGATTCTGTGAAAAATTGTGTTTGTGTAACTGTTGTCTCCAGTGGCAATAGACAAGTTGTAGAAGTTTTCAACTGTTCTTGGAACAATACTACCAAACAACCCAATCTTAATCTCTCCCACGTACTCATCACCATGGTTGATCTTGAAATGAACGAAATGAGTGAATGGTGGGTCTTCAATCTCATCTGAAATTGGTGCACAGACAACACAGCTGACAAAAGCTAACAATAATTGCAAAAAACTGACTCTCATTCTTAATAGCTATTGAATTTTGATATCTTCAAGTAGAAAGAAGCATAAATTGATACAAGTAGTACTTTTATAACAGACGCGTGCTTTAGAAAAACCTCAACACCAATCGTTGCCCTCGGTTATCTGGTCACATGATACACCCGGAATTTAAATTTGTTTACCCAATTTTTTATGGGAAAATAACCACTATTGGTGTTTCTTGAGATGAAAGAATTATTAACGTATCTAAACAGATAAGAGGTTCATTTGGCTGTCCAGTATTCAAAACAAATCTATAATGCCTTCTGGATCTAATTTTGAGCTTGTTTCTTCTTTTGAAGTTGATTACGCTCCTTCTTTTGTCAAGAAATGGAGATCCAAGAGAACTGGGTTAGAAGCTGCATTGATTGATAAAGAATCACCAATTGTTGATGGGTTCTTTGCTGTTGCTACAGAAGTCCAAGATGACAGTGGTACTCCGCATACTTTAGAGCATTTGGTGTTTATGGGATCCAAGAAATACCCATACAAGGGTTTACTAGATACCCTTGGTAATAAAGCTTTCAGTTCCACTAATGCATGGACCGCTGTTGATCAAACTGTTTACACATTGACCAGTGCTGGCTGGGAAGGTTTTAAGCAGCTATTACCTATTTATTTAGATCATATTTTGAACCCAACATTAACAGATGAAGCTTGTTATACAGAAGTTTATCATATTGATGGTGAAGGTAAAGAAAAAGGTGTTGTGTTTTCTGAAATGCAAGGCATTCAAAACCAAGCTTGGTTCTTGTCCATTTTAAATACCCAAAGAGCATTATATCCAGAACAATCAGGTTATTCTTCTGAAACTGGTGGGTTATTGGAAAACTTGAGAAAGTTGTCAAATGAAACTATCAGAAAGTTCCATGCATCAAGTTATAGACCAAGCAACTTGTGTGTCATCGTTACAGGTACTGTTGATGAAGAAGAATTCCTAACTATTTTGGATAATTTTGATAAGGAACTACCAAGTTTAGAAGATGGTGTTCCAAGACCTTTTGTTGATTCTCAATTCTCAATCGAACCATTGAAGGAAAAGATTAAGAAACATATTGAATTCCCAGATAAAGATGAATCAAGTGGTGAAGTGACAATTTCTTGGATTGGTCCAAAGCGTGAGCAATTTGAAGATGATTTGGCTATTACTCTTTTACTAGAATACTTGTGTGATTCTCCAATTTCTCTATTGACCAAGAACTTGGTTGAAATTGATGAACCATTGGCTACCGAAGTTGAATATAATACTGATAATTACATCTATGTCATTCCTTATGTTAAGCTAAATGATGTTCCAACTGAAAAATTAGATGAAGCAGAATCTAGACTTTGGGAATTGTTGAAAGAACATGCCAATGTTGAAAATTTTGATTTAAAGAGAATGACTGAAGTCATTGAAAACTCCAAGTTGAAACTGATCTCTGGTGTTGAAAGATCATCTGATCTATTAACAGATTATGTCATTAATGATTTCTTATATGCTGATTTGAAGAAGGATGATTTAAAGAAAAACTTGCAAACATTGAATGACTATGATATTATTTCCAAGTGGAGTATTGAAAAATGGGTTGAAGTTTTCAAAAAGTACTTGGTTGATAACCATGCTGCTATTGTTATTTCAAAACCTTCAAAGGCCTTATACAAGAAATTAAAACAAGAAAATAAGAAAATGATTGAGGATAGAAAGAATGAATTAGGGGAAGAAGGGTTGAAAAAATTAAAGGATTCTTTGAAAAAGGCTATGGACAAAAATGATACACCAATTCCTGAAGAAATTTTGTCTGAATTCCCTAAACCAGATGCTTCCAAGATTAAATTTATTGATACAACTTCTGTTGCTATTGGAACCAATAAAGATTTTAAGAATGATTTGTCAATTCCTATTGTGAATAAGATTGTTGAAGATACACCAAAAGATTTCCCATTATACATTAATTTTGAGCAATTTAAATCTGAATTTGTTTTGATTGAAATTGTTATGTCTTCATTTGAAGTTCCAGTTAAGTTATTGCCATACTTTGATGTTTTTTCTAGTTTGTTTTCTTTACCATTGGAATTGGATGGTAAGACAATTCCTTATGAACAGGTTGTCACTGATTTACAAAATGAAACTGTTGATTACGGATTACACAACTCTTTCCACTATCAATTCCATGAATTGATTTCTGCCAAGATTGAAGTTCAAAAACAACACTATTCAAAGGCTATTGAATGGTTTACAAGAATCTTTTTCAACACCAAGTTTGATGAAGCTAGAGTTAAAACTTCTATTGACAAGTTTTTGAATGGGTTACCATCAACAAAAAGAGATTCGTTATCTATGTTGAATTCTTTGATTGCTAGACACAGTTATGAACCAAGATCTTTGAACATTTCCAAAGATCCATTATTTATTGAAGAATTTTATAGAGATTTGTCCAAAAAGATTGAAAATGGTGATTTTGCCTCAATTGCCAAAGATCTAGAAGAATTTAGAAGTGCATTGTTTAAACTAAACAATTTCAGAGTTATTATCAGTGGTGATGTTTCAAAGATTGACCACCCAGTTCAAGAATGGGAGTCATTCATCAAGGTTGCCTCTTCAAGAGACACTAAGGAAGATTCTTCTTCATTGGTTCAAGTTCCAAGATCATTTGATGTGTTGACGAAATTAGGATCTAATTTGGTCAAGAAGTGTCTAATCATCACTGTTCCTTCTTCAGATTCCACATTCTTGAATGCAGTTACAAATATTTCTACAGATTATAATGATAAGGACTCTGCTGTAATTTCCTTAGCACTTTCATACTTACAAGCTGTTGAAGGTCCATTCTGGAGAGGTATCAGAGGTACAGGTCTGGCATATGGTGCTAATATTAGAAAACAAGTTGAAGATGCCAAGTTGGTTTTTGATATCTATAGAGGAGCAGATGCCATCAAGGCGTTTGAAGTTGCATCCAAGATTGTCAATGACTTGGCTTCTGGTGCTGTTAAATTTGAAGCAGAAATGGTTGATGGTGCCATCAGTTCATTGGTGAACACTGTTGCTTCATCTGAATCTAATTACTACTCCGCAGCTGGTGCTAAATACTTGGACAATGTGTTCAAGAAGAGAGGTCCACATTACAACACAAAGTTTATCAAGGATTTGAATAAGGTTACTATAGATGATTTGGTTCGTGTTATGAATGAATATCTTGTTCCAATGTTCAAAGCTGAAAAATCCTCAGTGTTTATGAGTGCTCATCCTTCCAAGATTTCTGAATTGAAGAAATTCTTTACAAATCAAGGTTACGAAGTTGAAGTTGAAGAAGTGTCACAAACAGGTGATGATGGCGAAGACGATCAAGAAGAGGAGGATGAAGATGATGAAGAGGACGAGGATGAAGATGGCCTATTTTTTGACGATGACGATTCTGAAGAAGATGATGATGAATCAGAAGAAGAATCAGAATAATAGTTATTTATTCAAAATAATATTGTATACAGCATCATTGAAAATATTGTAGCACTTACAGCCATGGATAAATTCACGCCATTGTTACTCAAAATATCATGTCCCAATGATTTGGTTTCAATCTGCTCAATATAATGTGAATCAATCTTTGTACCACCAGCAGTTTCTAAGATTAATCCATCTTTTTTATCGATAACGGACAGTTGAAGTAGAGCACCAAGTACTGAATCGATGATTGAACCCAGTAGCCCAACTAGTGACAAATAAATCCATAAAACAATTTTGGTAGTTGTTGAATCATCAAATGTGGAAATACTAATAGCAGCAATTAAAGCAGATCCAATAAGTCCAGCTAATAACCCAACTTTAGACACACCACCATTTGTACCAGGTGGAACTGTCTTGAAATTTGTAATTAAGAATGGATCTGTAGTTGATAATATTCCCAATTCTGAGGACCAAGTGTCAGCAGTGACAACACAATATTGAGAAATGATTCCAACTTTCAATATAGTTTGTAATCTCTCGTCAAAAGTAAATATTAAAATCAACAATAGCACTGAAGCAACAATAGAGTTTGCAAAAACTTGGATGTGAGTTCTTTGAGAAGCAGATGTTGTTTGAGAACCTGGTGCTGTCTTTGTCTTTTTGGACTTGATATCCTCTTTGTACTTTGTAGCCTTGGATGACGTCAAGAAAAACACAACGATAAGAGAGAGATATAACGAAGAAGGTGGTAATGAATGGATGAACCCAGTAGCTATGGCGGCAATGATACCGCTGTTTGTCAATGACTTGTGTGAATAAGATCTGTATGCGATGTAACAAAGAGTTGTGGTTCTCAATAAAATGCTCAGTTTCTGATCAGCAGAAACAATGTTCAATGGCATGTTGTAATTGTGTTCAATATTGCTTGATATTGTTTATAGTCTGGTACAGCACCGGTATCTTTGTAAATGAATCGTTGAAAGTGGCAAATCAAATGCTCTTTCTTTGTTTCTTATTGTGTTTTTGATAAACTTTTTATTTTGAGATCGCGTAAAAAAAACGGAGATCTAGATTCAGCCATGAACTGGTAAGTTGTCGGTTTATACAATTCATTGTGAAAAGGGCAGCCATGGTCTGATGTATATTCTACTATAATTTATTATGTATGGATCCAGAAATTACCTAAAGTATATCATTATACTTATAATTATAGTGTATCTACTATCCAGATCCCAAACTCTTAAGAATGTTTCTCTGGAGATAGATGCATGAACATGCACACCGATGATCAGCAAAGTGATACTTTAGAAACTAGATGGTTAATCTCTTGAAACTGAAAGAATTTATATATAATTAGCTGTATAAATTTCTGCTACAGCTAGATATGTATTAGATTCTTCGTCGACCGCCGCGGATCTCGTCGACGTCGTCGACAAATTTTTTTATTTAAAAGCTACACAAAGAACCAACAATAAATGCATTAGTCTAGCTTAATTTAATTTTTTGAAATTAATGAATATTATAAATATTA
>JAJLVX010000441.1:0-68540 GCA_030564525.1 Liangdongia berthetii | reverse complement strand
TGACTGATTTTAGATCAAGAAGACCTTCAATACAATTCAACCCTAATGAATTCATCACACCTCAAAACCAAGTTCAAAATAATAACAACAATAACAACAACAATAATAATGATAATAAACCAAATTTAGAACTTGAAAATGGGTTACTTTTAAGTGGGAATCTTTTAATCACTTCACCTCTCTTGCAACAATGTTTCAAAAAGGCTTATAATTACTTTGCAGTTGCTTCTGCTGATCAATTTCATTTTGAATTAACCACTTCTTTACAAACCAATCCATTGTTGCAAAAAATTACAATCAATTTGAAGAAATTAAACAACATGTTCAATTTACCAAAACCTTTAGTGTTGGTATTAACAAAATCAGGTAAATTTGAAATATTATCAAGCCCAATTAATTCAAATCTTTATTTACAGAAAAATGATGTTGTTATTTGCGATGGTGATCGTGGGAAAGATTTGGTTTATGTTATAGATCCCGCATTATCTTTGGATTTAGCAATCATTATCAACTATTTGAAAAAAAGACAACATGTTCAATCAATAAATTATGGGCAAGAGCACAATAATAATAATAACAATAATAACCATAAGGGTAACAATAATAATATTCATCATATTAAAAACAATGACTATAACAACATTTCAAATACAGTTGATGATTTGGTCCATGGTCAAGGTATATTGGATGAAGAAACTCAATTCCAAATCCCGACAAAACAGGTTCTTAGATTTGCAACAGCTCAAGAAATTTCCACTTTGGAATTCAAATTATTGGAAGAAGTCAAATCTTTCAAAACTTCATTATTAAAGATTTCAAACTTGTCAAATTTAAATGGAAATTTAACAATCCTAAGTTCAGAGTATCAATTTGATCAAAAGAAGTTAACTTTTTATTATTATTCAACAATAAGATTGGATTTCCGCAATTTGATTAAAGAATTATTCAAGATTTATAAAACCAGAATTTGGTTGTGTGCTGTTCCAAAACCACCAACTTCAACCTTCAACATTAATGATGTCAATATAAATGATGTCAATTTTGAGACATTTAAAACTGATGATTTCCATGTCAGAAATTTAAGAAGTACATTTAATGAAATAATTACTTCTGTGAAATTGAATGATTGATTTAACGATGAACCACTACATATTATATGGAGAATTAAGATTATATAACTACAACATTTTATAGGTTTAATGATGATAGAGAATAGATTTTGAGAACTGTAGATCTCTAAATCGACCTCTATTCGATTCCCACACTCTGCTTTTGTTTTTCAATTCAATTTTTTCCGACGTGTTCGTTTTTTCTTTTTTTGCGTCGAGACGATCGATTCAAGATAACAACAATAACATAACAATAGATATTAGATCAGTGCAGTAGACACAATGATCAATACGATACGCCAATATGCTGCTGATTGGGCCATTATTATTGTCTTACTAGCTTATTCATTCATATTTGAAAAGACTTCACACCCATTCTTGAGAGAGATTGATATAACCAACACCAAATTTCAGTATCCATACATTGCAAATCAAAGGATCTCAGATATTCAATTGCTTTTAATCGCAACATCGGTACCAACATTAATCATCGTCATCTTCTTATTGATCCGTAACCCAAACATTTCATCCCATTTTAAAAGTGGTCGATTCCAATTTTTACATTCCACATTTTTATCATTTGGCTATGCTTTAGCCATTAATGGCTTCATCACTGTTATATTGAAAAATTGGATTGGTTACCCAAGACCAGATTTCATGGCTAGATGTATCATGGACCCAACAAAGATCATTGCTGGGAAAAACATCTATTCACTGGACACGATTTGCACGCAAAAGGATAAGCGATTCTTATATGAAGGATTGAGATCTTTCCCATCTGGTCATTCTTCATTTGCATTTGCTGGTATGAACTTTGTTACATTATGGTTGGCTTTTCAAGTTGGTGTTTTAAATGCTAAAACTGAAGTTTACAAGTCGCTGAGCGTGTTGATTCCAGAAGTGTTTGCTGCATTCATTGCCATTTCAAGAACCCAAGATTATAGACATTCATATCTTGATGTTACTATCGGTTCCATTGTTGGTATTGTGACTTCAACGTTTGCGTATTATAAGATCTTTGGATTCAGTAAAGATCCTGTTTATTTGCAAGAGGAGTATCTACAATTACCAGTTTATGAAAGAAATAACAGTCATTGATTAGAATTATTAAGGTATCATTAAAATAAATAGAGTTTTTAGAGAAACAAATGATGCGGATGCAATTAAGAAATGTAGAAAATGGTGAGTATGACTTGGTATAGTAGCCACCAATATGCAAAAATGAAAAAGAATGAACTATTAATGTAAGTGAGTAACTGAAGGTTGAGGATTAACCTAACAATTTACCAAGATCCCAAACAAACTCTGGTGCTTCGAAATCCTGTGCAACCATACCTAGTTGGTTATACACATCAAATTCGATACCTTCAATACCACCGAAACAATCAATTATGCCGCCATGGATAGTGTATTGTGATTGGTTCTCTTTAATAGGACAGATTGTGAATGATGAAGAGCCTTTGTGGAATAGTTTACCATTTTGGACAGAGAATAGGGCGCTTGAGTCTTGTTCGACAAGCTCATGATCCTTTCTGGATTCATTGGATTCTTCTTCTTTCTCTTCAACAGGGCGCTTCTTCATTAATTTCATCCTTTTGTCAATTGGATCGATAACCAGCTTTGTGTTTGAGTGTGGGAGTTCTAAGAAACCCTTTGGTGTAACATATGCTTCGAACCAATCATTGCTGTCAACTAGATAAGAATGTTCTTCTTGATTTTCTTCTCTAGTTTGCAAAGTTGTTATATCATCTTGAACAGTAATGACCAACTCTTCGCCCACTTGCTTAACAGTCTCATAGTTGACTGGATGTAGTCTCTTTGAAGCAATCAATGAGACCTTTAATTGTTTGGCTGGTAGGGCGGTGACCAGCAACATGCATTGTACGAATAGTGGCAGTAGTGTTGAAAACTTCATTAGTGTATACTTATTATATGCAGTTAACAGTAGTTCTATACATATACTAAAATGATGAATCCCACACAACTTATATACACCAATGCCCTTAACTTATAACCCATAACAACCCCATCACCACTTTCTGCATTTAATTATAGCACCAAAAACAGAAACGATAAACAAAAACAAATTTATTCAACTTCAAATGGAAAGTGCCAACCACATTGATTTTAGTGTTTTAAAAATAGCATCACAGAAACATCATCATACATTAGATCACATACAGATGCATGTAATTAACTATTTCAGGTTAAAAATTACAACATAGTACATATTGTTGCATATGATGATGTTCTTTCAAAAACAACAACTTTTAACAACAAACTAAAAACACATGAATATATTTTGCACGTAGAATATTATAAACTGTAAACATTAGTGCGATACGTATTTTCAAGTAAAAATTGTACATATTTACTTGGCTCGTGGTCATTCAGCTAATGGATGTATTTTTGTAACTACAGCTAAACCAGCATACCAGACTTAACCAGCAGTATCGGCTAAACAAAGCAAAATTACAGCTCGATTTATAAATAGTACACTCAGTATACCTGAATCAAATAAAATTGTATTATGGCTTATTGTAATTTGTTATAGGCTATAGCTGTGCATTAACAATAACAGTAAATATACTTGGTGTAAGCCTTATTATGTACAGACGTATAACCAGACAATTCTGGGGCTTAACATTCATACGTCTAGTAACTACACAATTACAATTATTAACAGGTTCTATAACGTACTACAGTCTACTTATATGTAGAATGAAAAGTTTATATTTTAGTAAACCATTAAAGAAATACTATCGTATTATACAAAGAGCACATCTCCATACACAAGTAACTATATTTTATTAAAAGAAGAAACGAAAAAAGAAAACGTGAAATTAATTGAAATGTAATAGTACAGTATTTGAAAAGTGAAAATATTAATGCTGAGCCGTCTGTAGTTATGACCCAATGAATGAAATGTAAACCGATTTACATCAAGAAGGCAGCAGCAACAGCAATCAAACCAGCTGTGGCACCATATCTAGTGGCACCGTTATCTTGTGTAATAATAGAAGCTGAAGATGAGGCTGGCAACACAGATGTTGTAACAGTAGTATTGGAAGATGGTGTAGTTGCATTTTTAGCCTGGGTGGATGAAGTTGTTGGATAGTCTGGGAAAATGTAAGAAGCACCTTTAGAAGAAATTGGTCTCAACACAAATGGATCACCCTTGGAACCAGCAAACAAGTCTTTGGTGGATGGGTCAACAGAGAAAGATTGAGAACCTTCGTAAGCCAAATAACCACCTTTAATAGAAAAGTTTTCTGAACCAGTAGCGTCTGGGGCAACAGAACCATCAGAGTGAACTAGTGCGTACTTGCCATCTTCCAATTTCAACTTACCATCATTAGTAATAACGGCAGTCAATCCATCGCCACCAACAGTCAAGGCATCAGCGCCTTCAGAGATGGAGGACAAGTGCCATTGGGAACCAGATCTGATAACTAGTAAACCAAATGCTTCAGAGTCAGCAAAAGCTATTGAAGAGATGGAGGCAACGGCAAGAGTGAATAGAGTTTGGAATTGCATTGTGATTATTGTAAGGTGTATTGTGTAAAGCGAATGTATATAACTTGGATATATTAATAATTATACTGAAGTATTAACAAAATATAATATAATGTTTAAAACTGTGGATTGATCGCTTAATTTATAATATTTCAGTTTTCATCAATATAGATGCACGATTACACTTTACCAAGAAAAAAGCAAAAAAATTAATTAATGTTTATCGATGACGCACGATGCATGTAAAATTAGCAAAAAAGGCTAAATTTTTCTTCAAACCAGCAGTTAACTTAACCTGATTCAGACGATCAAATCAGATTGCTGGTTCCTGAATAAGTGTGGTTATAGTAGCGGCATAGTGGTAGCTGTACTTACCTTACTAATTTTACACATTTCTGGATTGTGAAATACTGTTAGTAGTTACAATATGTGCTGCTATTTTGCCTACTTTGTTTTGTGTGTGATTTTGGACTTCACCACTTCAAACAACTAACCTTCTCAATGAATAATGGAAATTCTTTTAGCATTACATCATTAATTTCGAAATTCGAACCCTTCGAAAATTCGAAACTTTCGATAAATCAAATTACAGTGCACACTGCATATTAATGCGGCATCATGCAATAATATAGTTTCTAATATTAGAACACACACTTTTATATAGCTGGAGATGAGTTCATGACTACATTTTCTTCCAAGAATTTTTCTTTAACTAGTTATAACCAGCATCTAGGTGTACCGTGTAGCACCATGATTGTATACATGTGGATAAAAATAGAAATTTCTTTGCAGTGTACCTAATTTTCTGCGCTTGCTCAAACTCCAGAAAAGCGTTATTGTTGAAGTGGCTTAAAATTAAAAGTACTGTATAATACTATGTAGTATAACGGTATTCATTAATTTTTGTCACTGGGCATGCAGATCAAAATCGTGCTTACCACCACGCTTGGAAACAACTTGAACACTATGCATAGTCATCTGTTTATCAACGGCTTTGCACATGTCATAAACGTTTAATAGAGCAATGTTCACACCAGTGAGTGCTTCCATTTCAACCCCAGTTTGTCCCTTGCATTCAACAACACATTCAACTTTAATTTCATTTGAATTTTTCAAAACATCAATTCCAATGTTGATTTTGGTAATTTGTAGAGGATGACAAAGAACTATTAATTCACTGGTTTTCTTAACCCCCATGATCCCAGCAATACGAGCAACACTAAGGACTTCTCCCTTTTTGTTATTGTTCAATTCAATTTGTTCAATAGCAAGTTCATTTGAAAACTTGAGGAACCCAATTGCAACTGCACGTCTATGTGTAACAGCTTTGTTTTTAATGTCCACCATATTTGCTTCACCAGACCCATTAACATGAGTCAGTTTGGTGCTGCAGAACCTGGAATGTTTGGTGTATTTGTGATTGATATGATCTGGGTAGAAATTGAAGTTACCTAGAGAAATATGTTAATATGATATGGTCAATTCTTAAAGCAAAGCAGGGGAAAAAGGTAAATGAATGTCTTACCCACCAATTAAAGTCATAGGTCTGTTCTTCATTTTATGCAAAACATCCAAGCCAGCATGCTTCTCCTTCTTAGTCTTTACAGTTTGTCCAATCAAATTCAAAATTTCACTATCAGAAGCACCATTTCTCATGATATCTCTTAACGAAACTTCATTATTGTCAAACAAGCAAACTTTTAAATTACCATCTGAAGTTAGACGAAGTCTTGTACAAGTGCCACAGAAATCATCAGTCATTGAAGTAATGAATCCAATACGACCTTTAAACCCTGGTATTGTATAATGTTTTGCAGTATCACCATGCTTTGCACCAATGGGCTGAACAAGTGGATATTCAGATTCTATCAACTCCAAGATTTCTCTAAAACTCATAACTTTATCAAAATTCCATTTGTTCCCATCAAATGGCATATATTCAATAAATCTAACATCAATTGGATACCATTTACTTAATTTGACAAAGTTCAAGATCTCATCATCATTCAAACCTTTAATCACAACAATATTCAATTTGATCTTATCTAGACCCAATTCCAAAGCCTTTTCCAAACTTTTCATAACATGGGATAATCCATTACGTCTTGTTATCAACACGAATTTCCCTTCTTGTAAAGTATCCAAAGATAAATTGAGTGCACTTAAACCAGCATTAGACAATTGTGGAAGTTTTCTATGCAATGCAATGCCATTACTAGTGATACAAATTTCTTCAACCCCATGTATATCATTAATAGCTTCAACGAGTTGAACGATATCTTTACGAATTGTTGGTTCACCTCCAGTTAATCTGATTTTTTTAACACCCTGTGAAACGAATATCTTGGTTAGTCTTATGATTTCATCTGTTGTTAATAACTTTGATTCGTGCTGTAATGGAACACCGTCTTCAGGCATACAGTATAAACAGCGTAGATTGCATTTCTCAGTGATTGATATTCTTAAATAGTCATGTTTTCTTTGATGTGAATCGGTCAAAAATGCAGAGAATGGTTTAATGTAACGGGCAGTGGCATTGATTTGTTTTATACGACGATTTGTGGTTGATGTTAGGATGGACGTGGTGTCTACTGAAGATATGGTGCGCCTTATTATTGTGACGAGTGATGAAGGTTGTTGTCTTTTGAACATTAGTATCTTATCTGCTCCTTAAAATTGATTGATATAAAAACAACACACACACACAGTGATACTTTATGAATGGTGGATAGACGTTAATGGATTTTGTTAATGAAAGACTCTTCAGTCTGAGCCCAGTGTGAATAAAAAATTGAGAGGAATCCCAGTTTCTTATATGATCAGTATTAATTCCTGTTCCTTCTGAATCTGTCAGATTTTCAACAGGCGGAAAATAGTTGAAGTTGGAGCAAGTCAGAACACCAATATAATATCCAAGAATATCCAGAGAATAAAGGATAAAAGATACATAAAACTGATAATGTTGTAAAATGTAAAATTATATTTATTATTTATATATCATTATATCATAAAAAAAGCATGGATCATGGATAAAGGGTCTAATTCAGTAATCACTGATCAGTTATTAAATTTCCAGATCCTGCTAAAAAGACATCAAATCGTGAATAGCGTAACGAGTGAGCAAAGAAAGATCATCGCCAACTTTATAAAGGTATATCATGTATCATCAGGGATGGGGTTTCGTTATAGTTATTAATTGGTTCTCAACTCTCAAGCAGTTGTAGTTTGAGGTTGGGTTTCAGTTTCCGCTTGGATTGGAACTTCATTGTTGACTTCAGTTTCACCAGAGTGTCTAATGTCAGAGGCAGCAGCTTGCTTTTCAATATCATTAACAGTGTTAGGAGTGGTACCGATGTATGTGCCGTTTTGTCTAGAGTCGATGATCAAAGCAATTGGGATCAACCAGAACAAAACCAAATCCAAGATACCATAGAAAACACCTTCAGAATCTGGTTGGATGACATTACCACCTTCACTCAAACCCCAGTTGACAGGGTACAAGATGAAGACAACAGTGAAGAACCCCAAGACAATCTTTGTCAACCAGCCAGATTGCTTAGCTCTGATTTGACGGTACAAGAATGTAAACAAGAAGAACAATTGAGAACTTGCAGCAAAAGTCCAGTAACCCCATTTGTAGGTGGACTTGATCAAAGAGCCAATCAATAACCCAATAACAAACACCTCGATAGAAGTTACTTGTAAAAACAAGTTTTGAGCCAAGTGTAGTAAATCAGCATTGGTTAGAATATCTTGGGCCAAAGTGTGTAGTTCAAAGGACAACAATAGAGTAGGCCAAGCCAAGAACCAACCAACATATCTAGCGTAAAAGACTTGTCTAGTGTCATCACCAATTGTGATATGGTTGAACTCAGTGTGAACGCCAGTCCAACCCAAGTTAGAGGCCAAAGTGAAGTAAGTGTAAGCCAAGACAGAGCTAGCGGCTAAGGGACCAACATGCAACAATGCCTTGTATCTGCTTTGGTTGTCGTTGGTCTTGTGGAAGAAGATGTAAGCGCCAGCGTGTAGAATGGCCATCAAGCCAAAGATTGAGAAACAGGTCCAGTACCAATCAGAACCGTGTTCAGTGATACCAATTCCAACGTTTGCAGGGTTGATTGAGACAGCTTCGTTACCAGCCATGTTGTTTTGTTATAGTTTGTTAATCAGTTGAGATTCGTTTGTAAATAAGTTGTGAGCACTGTATGTGAGATATATCAAACTTATCCAGTGAAGATTCAAGAGATGAAGATTGGAAACAAGAGAGGGAATTCCTCAGTGTTTAAATATGCGTTGTTGGTGGTTTTTGCTTGTAGTGTAGTTGAATCTGGTGAAGTCTCAAGTGGTGGTGGATCTCAGCCAAAACAAGGCGGAAGATTCGGCCATGGAATGGCGATTAAAACAGAAATAATTACTCATATTCTCATTCAATAGCTCAACAGACATTCCATGGGATTCCACGACATTCTTTGTGGTGTCCATTCTGGTTTGTCTGGATTACTTTGCTCATGCAGATTTGTACAGACGCACAATTGTGTCAAAAAGAATGGAATGGATCGCTATTCAGCCGGTCATTGCGGGTTTCAAACAAAGGCACCACAAGACAGTTATAAGGTGTAGTTACTATTATGTTGAATGGACTGTAGATATGGTCAATGGAGTGTGTACTACAGTCTAACTGTTAATTGTTCAGTTGTTTTCTATGAAGAACAAGCATCTAGATCACAGCGCTTGTTACAGTCAAACACCGATGACAAATAAACCAATGACAAGTGACACAACAACACCCTTGAATTCCTCAACTTACGCGTACGAGAAAGAAAACAAAAGAAAATAAAAGAAAACACCTCAAAATGTGTTTGGAGCCCTCCAAAGATTTGCATACAGACGTGTAGTTGTAACGCGTACCCTGCCTGAACCTACTAGTAGTATACGCTATATCCGATATAAAAGATGATTGTAGATACATATGTACAGATGTTTCAAGTTTCTAGTATCTACACTTCAGCTATATTACAATTAATTTCAGGAATCAGATCACAGAACAGTTTGGCATTTTCCTTTGATTCAAATATCTACTATCGTAATTATAGTATTTGAGATTACTTGACTACTTAATCAGTTTAATGCCAGTTTTGTTGTGGCTTTATAATAACTAGCAATCATCTAATTAGCCTAATGCTGACTGTTGGAACTTAGGACTTGTCCTGAATCTCATGAGCGCTGTCCAGTGTCCAGCGTTAATAGTTCTTGGTAATCCTGTATTAACTATGAGATAGAGATTCTAGAAATTCCCTGAACCAAAACCAGAATTGGGAGCCGAAATCAAATACTGAAAACTACAACATGCAAATCTGATATGGTAGTCTGTGATTTATATTGTGTATTTACAGGTATTGATAAACTCTTTGGTGCTTGATGTGCAATGAATGAAATGGAAATAAATAACAAGTAGTAATTGATGAATAATATCATTTTCTTGATAATGGAATTGGCAACTGCTTACCGCCCTGTTCCTCCATTTGTTTCAGGAATCTCTCTCTCTTCAAGTCAACAACTCTCTTTTCCTTGAAATATTTAACCCAACTCTTTGCACAGTTATTCTCAAAGTTGACTTCTTCCTTGGAACAGTTCTTCGCAACTGTAGCCAAGTTCTTTTCATCTAAAGCATTCTCAACGTTGATCTTATCAAGACATTCAAAGTACAAATCTCGAGCATCCCAACAGTGTTCTCTCTTGCTTCTATTTGGTGCTTCCTTCACAGTCTCTTCTTTCTTTCCAAAAAAGCCCATCTTGCTGTTGTTATTATTATTGTTATTTATGTATTCATAATCGACATTTTTTTAAATAATTTTTTCAAAGCACGAAAAAATGGAAATTGATTTATAAAACTGATTCGCGGGTATAGAAATACCTGACAATAAACGCTACTACAACATAGAGTAATTGGATCCTTGTTCCTTTTAAATGTGCATAAAATTATATATTATACTGGTGACTGGTGACAGTATACAAGTAACAAAAGCATAAATATCGATACATATCTAAAACCCAACAATTCTTAGTTTTCTGAACACAGCATCAAATTCAGTGTTGATGGAGTGCGTCTACCAATTTAGTTGACCAGGTCAAATTTTTTCTCTTTCTGGTTCAACGAAGGACTTGAATAGTATCAACATCAATACAAATACAAAAATGTCAAACATTGGTCTTCAAGTCCGTCAATCGGTCCCATCCATTGACCCTATTATTGCAGATTATGCTGTTGGCTACATCAACCATATCGAACATGCCACAACGGATAGTGTCCTGAGTCAACAGTTAAACATTGAACAAGAAATTCAATTCATTTCTGATATGTTGAAAAATGCTGGTGGTGATGAATCCAAGATTAACAAATTAGCTCAAGGCTTAGTCTCAAAATTAGATGCTGAATTGAAAGCCAACCAGGCAAAATTGGAATTAACTGGGGATACTTCAAAGAGATTGCTAGATATCAACTTGTTGAAAAACCATGCTAATAAGAGAAATATCAACACCAGTTTGGCTTTACTTGGTGTCACTAGAGATATCGAACATGCTGGTCGTCATGTTGAATCTAAAGTTGATAAAAAGAAATTGGAAAAGGCTGAAAAGAAAATCGCCGCCAAAGTCGCCAAAAGAAATAACAAATTTGTTAAATATGAAGCTTCAAAATTATTAAATGCTGAATCTGGTGAGAATTATGATGAATTCTTCTTGAAAATTAATCCAATTGAATTTGGATCCGGTGCTGGTAAATCTAAAGATATCAAAATTGATACTTTTGATTTATATGTCGGTGATGGTCAAAGAATTTTGAGTGATGCTCAATTGTCCTTAAGTTATGGTCATAGATACGGTTTGGTTGGTCAAAACGGTATTGGTAAATCTACACTATTAAGAGCACTATCAAGAAGAGAATTGAATGTCCCAAAGCACATCACAATCTTACATGTTGAACAAGAATTAAGAGGTTCTGAAATCACAGCTATACAGAGTGTTTTAGATGCTGATGTTTGGAGAAAGAACTTGTTGGGCGAAGAAAAGAAAATCAATGAAAGAATTGCTGAAATTGAAACCTTAAGAAGTGAATTCGATGAAGAAAGTTTGGAAGTTAAGAAGTTGGATAACGAACGTGATGATTTAGAAGCTCATTTACAAGAAATTTCTGAAAAACTATATGAAATGGAATCTGATAAAGCTGAGGCTAGAGCTGCTTCAATCTTGTTTGGTTTAGGTTTCACAAGAGAAGCTCAATTGAAACCAACAAACTCTTTCTCTGGTGGTTGGAGAATGAGATTAAGTTTGGCTAGAGCATTGTTTTGTAAACCTGATTTGTTGCTATTGGATGAACCTTCCAATATGTTGGATGTTCCATCCATCACATACTTGGCCAACTATTTGCAAACATACCCAGCTACTGTTTTGGTTGTTTCCCATGATCGTGCATTCTTGAACGAAGTTGCAACTGACATTATTCATCAACATTCAGAAAGATTGGATTACTACAGAGGTGCAAACTTTGACTCCTTTTATGATACAAAGGAAGAAAGACGTAAGAATGCACAAAGAGAATATGAAAACCAAATGGCTTATAGAGAACATTTGCAACAATTTATTGATAAGTTTAGATATAATGCTGCAAAATCTTCAGAAGCTCAATCACGTATCAAGAAATTGGAAAAACTACCTAAATTGGAACCACCAGAAGAAGATAAAGTTATCAGTTTCAAATTCCCAGATCCAGAACAACTGTCTCCTCCAATTATACAATTAAAAGAAGTTACTTTTGGTTATTCTGAAAATGATTTGTTGTTAAAGAATGTTGAACTAGGTATTCTAATGGAATCCAGAATTGCTGTTGTTGGTGCCAACGGTTGTGGTAAGACCACCTTGTTGAAAATTTTAATGGATAACTTGAAACCATTGAAGGGTTATGTTTCTAAGAACCCACGTCTAAGAATTGGTTACTTTGCACAACACCATGTTGACTCTATGGACTTGAACTTGAACGCTGTTGATTGGATGTCTCAAAAATACCCAGGTAAAACCGATGAAGAATATAGACGTCATTTGGGTTCTTTTGGTATTACTGGTACTTTAGGTTTAACAAGAATGCAATTACTATCTGGTGGTCAAAAATCCAGAGTTGCATTTGCATCTTTATGCTTAAGCAACCCACACATCTTGATTCTTGATGAACCTTCTAATCACTTGGATACTGCAGGTTTGGATGCTTTGAGTACTGCTTTGAAGAATTTCAAGGGTGGTGTTTTGATGGTTTCCCATGATGTTTCTGTTATTGATAATGTTTGTAACGAAATTTGGGTTAGTGAAGAAGGTAACGTTAAGAAGTTTGATGGTACCATTTACGATTACAAGAAGTACATCTTATCTAAATCTGATGCATCTGGTGTTGTTAAAAAACATTGATTTATAAAATAAACATAAATTAATATTATAATGTCTATGACGTAGCTAGTATGCTCATTCGATAGGTACGTACTACGTAGCTACGTAGCCAAAAAAAAAATTAAGTATTCTAATGTTAAGGACAATTTACAGAACAGCTTGCACTCAGGATTGAACTAAGGACCAACAGATTTGCAATCTGCTGCGCTACCACTGCGCCATACAAGCTGAATTGAATTTTGTCGAATATGGAGATAGTGTGATATAATCTGATGTTACACAGTGAGCAGGGTAACCCGCGGAAAAACTAGATTGACCGGCAAGATGAAGTGGATTGATTGAATTTGAAAAGATAATTAATAAAAGAAAGAAGATTAATTAGATAACTATTATATAAGAAGATTTAGAATAAACATTAATTTATACTAAAAAAAAAAAAAAAATAATAAACATCAATAGATACTAAAAAAAAATAGATACTATCAAATAACTGGATGACGATTTTCAAATTTATCCATGCATCTTGATGCAGCCGGTGA
Source organism: Liangdongia berthetii (assembly GCA_030564525.1). Taxonomy (NCBI): domain Eukaryota; kingdom Fungi; phylum Ascomycota; class Saccharomycetes; order Phaffomycetales; family Wickerhamomycetaceae; genus Liangdongia; species Liangdongia berthetii. Next base: position 54,943 of record JAJLVX010000441.1, on the reverse strand, counting down.
GATCAAAATAGTCAATTTTCTTGAATCTTGGATAGATTATAGAGGTGCTTTACGTTAAACTCTGGTAAAACGATTATCGATTATCGATAAATATTAAAGGATCAGATAAAACTTGGCTGGTAAGTTGGAATCTTAATGCGGAACCAAACCAACCAAAATCCCCAATTTGCTCAAACATATCGGCCTTTGAACACAAGATCTCAAGACCTATAGAATACTACTACAAAGTCATAGTCCTTTTAATCCATCAACAGCACTGGATAATCAGCACCATACAAACTTATAAGTTATAACGCACTATATTCAATTCTGGAAATACACAATGAACTCTGGATCAACATTTTCCGTGCCTAAAGATTTCGGAGCACCAATTCCTGCAGATTCAAAACATCCAGTCTCATTTTCTATGCCAACATGGGATTCTTCTATTAAATTTATTGATGGTGATGAAGAGGTTTGTGCCAAATTCATCACAAGTTACCCAAGAGATTTTAAACATCCTCAATTGTTGAAATTGGTTGAATTGGTTAAACAAAAGTTCAATGATCCTGATGTTTGTGTTGTTTATCCAAATGAGAAAATTGCAAATAAATGTAAGGAAATTGCATTGAAAAGAACCAAAACTATACCACAACCTGATATTAAAGTCATTCCAGTTAAAGCTGATGAGTATGCAGAATTTGCTGCCATTTCTGCTCCTGAATCTGAGGTTAAATTGGTTAAAGAAACTTTTCATCATGCAGGTCAAATCGTCTCTTCAAGAGAAGCAGAATACATTGTGAACAAATGGGAAAGAAATGAATCCATCGATCCAATTGTTTTTGAAGAAGCTAAAACTGCAAAGAAGATTGTTAAATCTAGAATATCTTCGTTTTTGGAAGGCACTTCTCCCGAAGATGTCTATTTGTTCCCATCTGGTATGAGTTCTATTTATAATGCACAGGAAATGGCTACAGGTGCCTTATACAAAGATTTAAAGAAAGCACCACCAGCTGTTTGTTTTGGGTTTTCTTATGCTGATACTATCCGTGTACTAAGAATCTTTGGTAATGATGGAATATTCTATGGATCTTCCAATGATAATGCAATTGCCCAATTACAAGAGTATTTGAAATCTGGAAATAAGATCTTAGCACTATTCAATGAAACTCCATCTAACCCATTGTTGAATACTGCAAATCTACCAGCATTAAGAAAACTAGCTGATGAGTATGATTTCCCAATCATCCTTGATGATACTGTTGGTAATTCTGCAAATTTGAATGTCATCCCATATGCTGATGTTATAGTTACCTCATTGACTAAGTTGTTTAACGGGGCTGCTGATGTTATTGCTGGGTCATTAGTCTTGAACCCAAACTCGAAATATTACGAGCAATTCAAATCATTCATGAATGATAACTATGAGGATATATTTTGGGCTCAAGATGCAATCTTACTTGAAAAGAACTCTAGAGATTTTGAAAAAAGATCTGCTAAAGTTAACCACAATACTGAATTGGTTGTTGATTTATTCACAAAGTCTGATCTTGTGAAAGATGTTTACTATCCTAAGTTGAATGCATCAAAAGTTTATTATGATAGTTATAAAAAACCAAATGGTGGATATGGTGGGTTATTCACTGTGGTTTTCAAAGATGTTGAAGTTGCTAAAAAGTTTTATGATAATTTACAAATCCATAAAGGACCAAGCTTAGGTGCAAATTTCTCATTGATGTGTATTTTTGCTCAATTGGCTCATCATGATGAATTAGAAGAAATTGAAAAACATGGTGTTGATAGAAACTTGATTAGAATTTGTGTTGGCGCTGAAGCTGATACAGAAAAACTATTGACTACATTTAAACAAGCTTTAGAAATTGCTGGGAATTAAAATTCTATAGATTTATTTAAGAACCAATTGTGCTTTACGCTTACCCATGTGTTTGTCTACAACCGATCTCACTTCAACTCTAACCTTTTCAAAAACAGAAACTTTTCTTATGGCACCGTCATCTTGTTTAAATTCTAAAGAATACTCTTCTTCATTAAATTTGTAGTCATTAATGTATTTGGTCAAATCTTCCAATTTAATCAAACTTTCAACACCAAACTTTGGAACCAAAACAACAATACCATTACTGAAGACTCTGATAACGTAACCATCTTCAACACTTTGGTTATTCTTCATGATTTGACCGACATAGTATTCAATAGAAGCTCTACCAGCAAACTGTGCATTCTTATGACGCTTGTTGATGTTCTTACAAACAAGTTCCATCTTGTTCTTATCACGATGAGACAAGTTCAATGGTTCATATCCAATTGCAGCAGCCAATTGTCTATGTGCAACGACATCACAGTAACGACGGATTGGAGATGTGAAATGTGTATAAATATCCACAGCCAAACCATAATGACGGAACTCTGGATAGCCATAAGACCCACTGCTGAAATATTCGGCACTCATCATACAACGAGTAGACAAGATTCTAACCAAAGTGTTGAAATAAGGATCCTTTGAATCAACACAGTTATCCAAGGAAGTTGCCAATGCCTTTGAAGACTCTAATGAGATGTTCATGTTTTTACGAACTCTTAACATATCATTCAAGACTTCAAAGTTTGTAGCTGGAGGAGCAGCATGGCGACGTAACATTGCGGTTTGTGGGAATTCATCATAAATCTTTCTTGCAACGGAAATGTTTGCCAACAACATGAATTCTTCAACCAAGGAATTGGTATCCAATAGTTTTTTGATTTCAACTTCATTTGGATCAGAAGTCTCACTATCCATATGAACTTTAACTTCAGGGGAAGCCAAGTTTAATGCACCAGAGTCCAATCTTTTTTGTTTTAGCTTTTTAGATAATCTTAACAATGCTCTCATGCCTTTAGTCAATTCATCCTGCTGAGATTGATCATCAATTCTTAATTGAGCTTGTTCGTATGAAAATGCTTCTCTTGATTTGATGATGGACTTGTTATAAGTAACGTTAACAATGTTTGCATCATCATCCAATTCCCAAATGACACTAAAGGCGAATCTTTCAACATATGGTTTCAAAGAACATAAGTCAGTACCCAATAACATTGGTAACATATCAATTCTCTTGTCAACTAGATAAACAGAAGTACCTCTAGAAGCACCTTCAGCATCTAATGCAGTACCTGGTTTAACGAAATGTGTCACATCTGCAATATGAACACCAACTTCCCAATTACCATTATCCATTTGTTTTGCATGCAAGGCATCATCGATATCAACACAACCTGGCGGGTCAATACTGCAGATCAGTTTATCTCTGTAATCAACTCTTTTTGGTAACAATGGATCTTTTGCCAAAACTTTTTCATCTTGTAAATCTTGTGGAACGACCCAATCGTGACCTTCGGCAGGCAAACAATCCAACACAGCTTTGGAAAAAGGTCTGTATTCCACATCATGTTCTAATAGCAAAGCTTCAGTCTCAGCCTTGACAGATTCAGCTTCACCCAAGTTCCTCACGAAATGACCCTGTGGAACTTTAGAATCAACAGGCCAGGCATCAACTGCAACGACGATTTTTTGACCCAGTAGTTCATTAGCCCTTCTAGTGTTAATTTTGATGTTTGGTAAACTTCTATCCATTAGTTTAACAAAACAGGTTTTTGTAGAGTTTGTTTTGTTTTTGGAGACAGAGTTTTCGACGATGGAACCAACGTATAGTCTCCAAGATCTTTTAACAACACCAACGACTCTTGCAGTTGGTTGTAATTTTGAATTTGGGTCATTTTGATGGTTTAGAGTGTCTTGGATCAACAATTTGCGTTCTTTATCAGTGATGATTTCTGGATTCTCAGAATCGACATCTAATTCTTCACCATCGACAATTAAACTTGAATGTTTTTTCCATTGGGATTTAGGCAAGATTTCGACAACGACCAAATCACCATTAAAAGATCTATTAATTGAATCTGAGCCCAAGATTAATAAAGGTTTTGGGAAAGCTGGCACTGAGATTTCACCTTCTAGGAAATTGTATGTAGAAATGTTGATAATACCTTGATACAAAGTACCGTTTTTCAAACCACCCATTAGTCTTGCAGTTGAGTAATAATCCTTGTAAAAAACATCAGATTTACCATTTTGTTTCTGTTTCTTTTCAAAGGATGATTCAATTGGGATCAAATCTCTGTATTCATTTGCATTTGGGAATAGGTCAATGTAATGGTTTAATGATTTAGCAATGATGCCTTCATTTTCAGCCTTTTTTCTATTGTCGACATCATTTGTTAATAGGACAATGTTAACTTTACCATCCAAATGTTTTTTATACCAAGCAGCAACGTTTCTAATAGCACGATCGTTACGATCATTAATTGATTCATCTTTGGATAATTTTGGAGTGTAAGTTTCTTCACTGAATTCGTTATGAAAGACGACAAATCTTTTTTCCTCATTTTTGGATAAAGTTCTTAGTCTATTATAAATTGGGAAAGATTGGTTACGAACCTCATCAAGAACAGTTTGTGGGATAATGACATCAAAAAAGATGGAGTTATTTTCCAATAAATCAATTGATTGCAGGACGATGTTTGTGTCCACAACAATGTAATGCTTCCCAATTGTTGGCAAGTCCAATGGTGTTTCACTCAAGATGAATTTTGGCAATTCCCCATGAGCATTTGGAGATAGACGTTTTTGACATTTGTTGCAACATAACGAAAGACATGGGATATCGTTTCTTAAATAGTGTTCTCTAACGATCTTTGTGGCAGTTCCGTTTCTTGATCTGACAAAGACCTTGGAAGTGACTGTTAGCCCTTCAGATAGTCTTTTTCTATTCAAAAGCATGGCCTAATATAGTGATATTAATGGTGACTTTATTAGCATCAACTGTATTTGTTGATATGACTTTAAAATTTTTTACTGTGCAAGAATTAGATAATATATTACAAAGCAATCATTACATCAGCAATTAATAATAGCCATGTGACCATCCACGTGACTATCTGTATTTTTTTTTTCTTTCTTTTTTGTTCTTTTGCATGACAAGACATGAAACCAAATTTTGTTGAGAAACCCAACATTTTTTTGAGATGAGATTGAGCTTTGAAGTGTCTTGGGTTTGAGAGGAGAGGATTAATGGTGTTACGAATTACAGTTGTAAACTTTTGTATGTCAGCTTTTGAAGGCTGAGATGATGCTGGATCAACAGTGCACACTGCTGTGAATCCAGATGAAGTAGACCCCTAACTGCACTTTTGTGTCAAAAGTTGTTCTTTGTTAAAGTTGCGTACTAGTGTGCCTGGAGAGCACTAATTCCACTCTCATCGCTGTACTACTACTACTACTACTACTACTACTACTTATATAGACATGTAATTGTAGTGACCACACCGACCACCGACCACTACGCTACTTCTCCTCTTACTATACCACTCTTGCCAATGCCACCCACCTCTCAGTGGTGATCTCATGGATCCTGTATTTAAGACCAGTTTCGGCCTTACTGAGTTTTATTTTTTTTTTATTTTATTTTTATTTTATTTTGCCTTCCTCTACTTCCTCAGTAACAACAGCAATAAACACCTCTCTTCAACACAAGGAGTACAGGAAACAACAACTACAACTACAGCAGAGTACCACAATATAGACACCCCTGCCCACAAATGAGTTTAGTCAACATCCCATGCGGTGACGCCAAACCTGGCGAGACCGCTCCAAGAAAGAATGCCAGATTGGGGAAGAACCCTCCACTGAAAAGACCAGTTGGCTACAAGTGTAGCACTGTTTACGAGTTCATCTTAGAGGCCTTCGAGAAGGGTGGAAACAGAAAGGCCATTGGCTACAGAGACGTTGTCAATGTCATCAAGGAGCAGAAGAAGATCAAGAAGGTTGTTGATGGTGAAGAAACCATGGTTGACAAAACTTGGTTGTACTATGAGTTGAGTGATTACAAGTATGAGACTTATAACCAGGTCTTGAAGTACATCCACCAGTACGGTAAAGGTTTGGTCCAGCTTGGTTTGAAACCTGATGGTGTTGACCGTTTGCACATTTTCGCTTCAACTTCTCAAAAGTGGATGAAAACTTTTATGGCGGCTCAATCTCAAGCCATCCCAGTCGTTACCGCCTATGACACTTTGGGTGAAAAGGGTATCACTGTCTCTTTAACTCAAACAGAGTCAAAAGCCATCTTCACCGACAACCATTTATTGGCCAATTTGATCAATCCCTTGAAAGAAGCATCCCATATCAAGTACATTATTCATTCCGAACCAATCAACCCAAAGGATAAGAGACAAGATGGCGAATTATACAAACAAGCCAAAGATGCTGTCGATAAATTGAAAGAAATCAGACCGGATGTCACAATCGTCTCAATGCAAGATGTTTTTGAATTGGGCGAAAAGGGTAAAGACTTGCCAGTCCATCCTCCAAAGCCTGAAGACATTGCTTGCATCATGTACACATCTGGTTCCACTGGTGATCCAAAGGGTGTAGTATTGACACATGCCAATGTCGTTGCAGGTGTTGCTGGTGTCTCTTTTATTGTTCCTCGTGACATTGTCAACGAAAACGATCGTATTATTGCATTTTTGCCCTTGGCTCATATTTTTGAATTGGCTTTTGAATTGATCTCTTTCTACTGGGGTGGTATTCTGGGTTACGCAAATGTCAAAACCATCTCAGACAACTCTGTCAGAAACTGTGTTGGTGACATGAAGGCTTTCCAACCAACCATCATGGTTGGTGTTGCTGCTGTTTGGGAAACCATTAAAAAGGGTATCATGGCTCAAATTGCAAAGCAACCAGCATTCACTCAAAAGTTATTCTGGAGCGCATACAACTATAAGCAATCATCATGGAGATTGCCAGGTTCTGGCTTTGTTATTGATCATGTTATTTTCAAAAAGGTTAAGCAAGCTACCGGTGGTCATTTGCGTTATGTTTTGAATGGTGGGTCCCCATTATCAGTCGAAACCCAACAATTCATCACTACCTTGATATGTCCAATGTTGATTGGTTATGGGTTGACTGAAACAGTTGCAAACACAACAGTTGTTTCTCCACATAATTTCGAATTTGCCGTCCAAGGTGCGCTATCTGGTGCCATTGAAGTTAAATTGATTGATGTCCCAGATGCAGGGTATTTCGCTAAAGACAACCAAGGTGAAATCTTGATCAGAGGTGCCCCAGTCACCCAACAATATTTCAAGTTGTCTGAATTGACTGAAGAGTCTTTTGATGGTGATTGGTTCAAGACTGGTGACATTGGTGAATGGACAAAGACTGGTCAATTGAAGATCATTGACCGTAAGAAGAACTTGGTCAAAACTTTGAATGGTGAATACATCGCACTAGAAAAATTGGAATCCATCTATCGTTCAAACGTTAACGTTGCCAACATTTGTTGTTATGCAGATGAGTCTCGTGCTAAACCAATTGGTATCATTGTTCCAAATGAAGCTGCCATTCGCGAATTGGCGCTTGAATTGAAGCTGGTCAAGAGCAGTGATGATGATGTTTACACCGTTTTGAATGATAAGAAATTGAGAAAGGCCTTGCTCAAATCTTTGAATGCTACAGGTAAATCCCAAGGTTTGAATGGTATTGAATTGTTATGTGGTGTTGTGCTGGTTGAAGAAGAATGGACACCACAAAACGGCTTTGTTACTTCTGCTCAGAAATTACAAAGAAAGAAGATCTTGGAGGCTAATAAAGAATTGGTTGAGAAGGTTTATGCCGAAAGTTCTTAAATAAGAGTGACTTGAATGTATTGATTGTGTTATATATCAGTGCTATACTTTCCACCTTTCTTTATATTGAATTTCTTATTAGATGATACATAATATCTTTATGGTTCATCATGCTTTTGATAATATTGTGGAAATCTTTCCCTTCTGTTCCCCACCCCCCTCTCTTTCGTTTATCTTGTTTAATACTTTTTATATAATATCTGCATTTATCTATAGGACTATAATGAATGTTTTATTCATTTAAAACACATCTAATATGTATATTGTATTAATTCTATTTACCTGCACTGGTATATTTCTCCTCATATGTCTTCATTTCTTGCTTCAAATACTCATTAAAATCGTTATAATTATCCAAATAAATGTGATGTCCAGCATTTTTGAAAACTTTGAAATCAGTATCATAATTTGTATTATTTTTAATGATTTTAATACTTTCCAATCCAGCTTCTTTTGGCATCCAATCCTCATCACCAAAACACCATGAAGTATCACAATTAACTTGATCCATCTTATTTAACAATGGTAGTTTTGGAATAGCACCAGGTGCCAATAATTGATACATATAGTATTCTCCAGACCCAGTAGCATTGAAAATTCTATAACTGTAATCATGTAATGCTCTTTGTTCAATTTTAGTTAATTTGGCAAATCTTCTAAAGGTCCAGCCTGAACAAAATAATGAACCAAGAGGCCCTGTATTTCTAACCAAAACAAATGGGGAAACATTATAATATTCCCACAAGATTTCAAACCATTTTGGAATGTTGTGTTTGATATGGGGAGGTGAATAAATACCAGCCGGAGAAACCAGTAATAATCTTTGAGCTATACCAGGATGCTTAAAAGTGTATAATAATGCCAAATATGAACCCAAAGAATGTGAACATAACAACATTTTGTTAATACCCCTAGCCAATCTCCATTTTTCAAAAGAGTCCAAAAAGAATTCACCCAACGAGATTTTTGGGTCAAATTTAGGTCTTGTTGAACAACCATAACCCAAGAAATCAATAGCATGAATACACCAATTGTTGTTGTTTTTGGTGATTGAATCATAATTCTTTAAAAAATAACCCAATCCACCACCATAACCATGGACCATAACCATATGATTCAGCTCATCATAATTAGCCCCACGAGGCATGATCACCAACTCATTTATAATATTACCATTGCCAATATCTGTTTTAATGATTTTTGCCTCGCGTTCGGTGTCTGCACCTCCATTATAAAAAGGTAGGGTTTGCAACAACACGTCTTGAGCTTCATCCAACTTTGCACGAAGTTTATAATCGGCAATGCTTTCCTTCACAGTCAGTGGGAATAACGAGAACCCCTTTCTAATGATGTCTGGGATGGATAGGGCAGTTGGTGCAGTGGAACGCTTGTAGTCTTTTAATGTTGCAGAACTCGAGACAATGTCATTGTGAGATGGTGAGGATGATAAAGCTGATTTTTTGGTTAATACTTGTCGTAGAGACCCAACAGTTTTGGCAACCCTATTTAGTTTGACGTTGGACATGGTTTGGACATGGATGTTCAACCCAGAATAGACAACAAAAGTTCTTTATAAAAGTTAAAACCAAAATAAAACACCCAACCAAAAGGTACCAGGTCATCACCATCAGTGATCACCAACAATATGAGGAGAATGACATAAGGTGTTACGTAATCTCTGATCACATGATCAAATGACTAAGTGATTACGAATCTGTTCATTTCTTGAACCAGCCTTTCAGTTTCAGATGTAAAAGATAAAGATTTACAACAGCAGGGAAGAAGTTAAAAAATACGATGGTTTTGTATTACAGCCTAATAGCTTGCTGGCAGCTGCTTGCAACGTGAAACAATTTTGAATTATCATAGACTAGTCATTGTAGTTTTAAGTTTATAAGTATTCAATAGGGATCAATAAGGAGATTATGGACATGGAGCATTTAGTTAAAGCTAGTTAATTAAGCTTAGATTGAGCCGATGTTAAGAAAGGTCATGGTGATATTAGTGCAGAAAACATAAGTTAGCCTTATGATTTCCAGTGTAGTCTAGTGTAATGTGATGTAAACCTTGGCCTTAACAAGACATCAATCACAAGACATCATTCAGTTCCAATTGTAAACATAAATAAGAGGGTTCAAAGTTCAAAGTTAGACCTCAGTGTTTCATAAGTAGTTTAATACAATAGAAATTAGAAGTATGTGTGATCATCTGATCCTTTGCTTGTTAATTGGAGTAGCTTCTAATGGTGCTTGTAGACTGTAGTACTAACGATGACTGTCAATCAATTCATTATTGAACTACAGTAGTCATATTCCTCGACTCGGTGCCATTTTTAAAAATGCATTAAGCTTTGTGCCAGGGCTGTGATTCGCTCTTTTTTCAGCTCTTTTTTCAGCCTTAATTTTTTTTTTCATGCTGTTGGATGTACTATTATGTTAGCGAGACCCATGTTAGACCCAGTTTTAAAATTCAGGGACTCACCCGGAAAGCCATTCTCTGTCTGATCAATCAGATAACTTTGAAAAAAAAAAGCTGCAAGGTGTTTTCTTAATCCAGTAGTCATTGGTCAAGAAGTCAAAGTTATGCGGAAATGACAACCAACAACAACAAAGCCAAACATGGTGTCATTGAAGGTGAAGTCTATTCAATTCAATTCTATTCCAACACATTTTGTAGGTATGTATTGTCTATGAGTTGTTACTGATCGATATGATATGATTTATGTTAATAGAGTACCTGGATGTTCCAGAAACCTTAATTATTATTAATTACACACATAACCGTCGTACCCAATAAATGTCCAGTAAAAACCCAAGGTGATTAGACGTATACTTGAGTAAGATTGACAATTATACTCTCAGGTTGAATTCAGTACTGCGTTGAGCTGAGCTATGAAGCATATGATGCTTTTTTTTTTTTTTGGCACACAGACTCCACAGTCCAGAGTCCAGAGCCAAGTGATTGTATCGATAAACAGTAAAAATTTTTCACAACACTGCTGTTATTGGCTGAAGCATTAAAGGAAGAGTATGTAAGATGCTACATTAAACAATAAAGAGAGAAAACACTAGGGATGAAACCCACTTTTTATAGTGCTCTGTGACACATCTATAATTTGCTCACATTAGTATACTACTCCAGTCCAAACAATAAGCTGGGTCATTAATCTTTAGATCTAATCTGATTATTTGCTCAAGTAGTATAGTTATATAGAAGTAAACTGTAACATCCAATATTCAACCTACCCTGCTTAATAGCCAGTCACAGAACTGAAATAAGCTTATTTTTCCTGGCCGCCCAGCATTTTTCAGCCCAACATCGAGCTGCATGCATGACGAAAGGTTAAACATAAAATTATCAGATTAAATCTCTTGTGGGACTCGCTTCAGACCTGGGTGAGGACTACGTAGTTGTGATTGGTTGCACTAATTTTTTTTTCAAAACACCCTACATATGTGCTTACGAGGATAGGTATAGTTTAAGTTCAAATGTATAGGTGAATCTCATCTGATATTCTCTATTTCTATCATCTATGTGGTGTTTGTCATGCTACGGTATATTTACATAGTGATCTTAGATATCATCTCTTGGTGCACATTATATGCTCATTTGGTGTGCTTATTTTCTATTGTTTATTGTTCTTTATTTGCTCACTCTTGTACTAGCACGTAGTTACAGTATGGTAATTATCTTGGTGCTTCTACTAGTACCTAGAGGCTAGTACGTACTTCGTAGTAACCAATTGTTATAACAGAACACCAAGAATGCAAGGAAAAGTAAAAGCGAGTCTCATCCAGACCCTTCATGCACAAAGTGGCACCGGCAGAAAACAAATTTTAGAGGAAAAAAAAATTATTAAACTGCAGAATGATGATGGGAGAAATAACAAGTATAAAAGTTGGTGGGATTGTCCAAATCTTTTTTGCATTATTAACTTCTGCTTGGTTCTTGTTTCTTGCTTTTTTTTTCATTCCATCTTTTTCATCACAGACTGGTATTTTTTCCAAATTCAATTTGTCCTTGTTATCTATTCAATCTGTTACATCTATTATTATAAACAGGTTAGTATAAAGGGGTACACAAAGCAAATTTAAGAGAAACTATACAATTAGAGAAGGAATACAAAGAATGGTTAACTTTTTAAACATTGCAGCCACTGCTGCTCTTGGGTTGGCTTCTTTGGCCTCTGCTGAGACCCATGTTTTCAAATGGACCACTGGTTGGGGGTCTGCAAACTTGGATGGTATCAACGAAAGACCAGTCATCACATGTAACGGTGAATTCCCATGGCCAGATATTAGAATCAAAAAGGGTGACACTGTCAATATTTACTTGACTAATGGGTTTGATGATAGAAACACTTCTTTGCACGTCCACGGTATGTTCCAGCACGGTTCAAACCAAATGGATGGTCCAGAAATGGTTACCCAATGTCCTATTGGGCCAAACCAGACCTTTTTGTACAACTTTACTGTTGACGACCAGTACGGTTCCTACTGGTACCATTCTCATACCAAGTCCCAATATATGGATGGTATGAGAGGTTTGTTCATCATTGAGGATGATGACTACCCATACAAGCAAGGTGAAGATTACGATGAAGAAGTTGTGTTGTCCTTGACTGAATGGTACCACGACACCACTGATGACTTGCTACCAAGTTTCTTGTCTGTTTACAACCCAACTGGTGCTGAACCAATTCCACAAAACTTTTTGATGAACAACACCAAGAACTTGACTTGGAAGGTTGAGCCAGATACTACATATATGGTTAGATTGATCAACATTGGTGGGTTCACTTCTTATTACATCAAGTTTGAAGACCATGACATTGACGTTATTGAAGTTGATGGTATTGCTGTTGAAAAGAACACTACTGATTTCATCTACATCACTGTTGCTCAACGTTACACCTTCTTGTTGAAGACCAAGTCTGATACATCCAAGAACTATGCCATTATGCAATGGTGTGATACTGATATGTTGGATACCCAACCAGACGAATTGGTTGTCAACGCTACAAGTTTTATGGTTTACAATGAAGATGTTGATTTGCCAACACAAGCATTTGTTGACTCTTTTGATGATGATCAGTACTTGGATGATTTCTACTTGACTCCAATTGATAAGGTTGAATTGTACGATGAGCCAGATCAAATCATCTCTATTGATGTTGTTATGGATAACTTGAAGGATGGTGTTAACTATGCCTTGTTCAACAACATTACTTATGTTGCTCCAAAGGTTCCAACTTTATTGACCGCTCTAAGTGCTGGTGATTTGGCCACCAATGATGTTATCTATGGTTCCAACACCCACTCCTTTGTCTTGCAAAAGGATGAAATTGTTCAAATTGTTGTCAACAACAACGATACTGGTAAGCATCCATTCCATTTGCACGGTCACGTCTTCCAAGTTATTGAAAGACACTATGCCATTCCAGAAGGTGAAGGTGATCCAGAGCCATGGGACCCAGAAACCATGAGTGATTTCCCAGAATACCCAATGATGAGAGATACCGTGTACCTAAGAGCCCAGTCCAACATTGTTTTGAGATTCAAGGCTGACAACCCAGGTGTCTGGTTCTTCCATTGTCACATTGACTGGCATTTGGAACAAGGTTTGGCCATTGTTTTGGTTGAAGATCCATTGGGTATTCAACAAAATGCCACCCAGCAATTGTCTGAATCCCACCAAGCTGTTTGTGAGAACTTGAACATTTCCCAAAATGCCAATGCAGCTGGTAACACCAACTTCTTGGACTTGACTGGTGAGAACATTCAACCACCACCAGTCCCAGGTGGTTTCACAGCCAAGGGTTACGTTGCCTTTGTGTTTTCGTGTGTTGCTGGTGTCTTGGGGTTGGCCACCATCTCCGTGTATGGGTTGGTTGACATCAAGAATGTCGAGGAGAGAGTTGCCAGAGACTTGAATGTCGACATCACCAAGATTGCAGACGATGAAGATGAGAAGAACGCTGTTGGTGCTGCTGACGGTAACTCTTACGACAACTCCAACTCCAGTGATTCCCACAAATAGTAATAGTAATATATCCCTTAGATAGTTTTTGTTTGTTTTTAATTAATTTAATGATAGTATAATATTGATATTACGTGTATCTTAATCTGATCTTACTGTTTACTGTGTATTTGATTATTTGATTGTATTGATTGTATTGATATGTATTTTCATAGGGAATGAAAAATCAACTTTGGCGGCTAACAAACAGAACAGAAGAAGAAGAAGAAGAAGAAGAAGAAGAAGAACAAGAAGAACAAGAGAGAATGTCGCACTTGGAGGGCATCTACCTGGCCGACGACAGAGGGTATATATATTGTGCAAGGAATATAGTGGCCACCAAAATGTCAGGAATCAGATATTGATTAACACCCCTTTTTAGCAACTTGATATTCGAGTATCCCTCGTCTTCAGCACCAACGTACAAGACCATCATCGCCTCCATCCAGGGAATCAACACAGCGGCGCTCACCAGCGGCTCAGTCATAGAGATATCCCCATACTACACCGTCGTCAAGGCCTCGTTCGACCACATTGAGATCTACGGGCTGGTGCTCAAGAACGTGGACAATGCTGAGGAGCTTGTCCAGTTGAAATCGTTTAACGATGAAATGGAGGTGGAATCATTTGAAGAGGAGGTTGATGGTGATGAGAAGCACAAGCTACACAATGTGACAGATACCGCCGTGAATCCAGTGTTAATCCTCTCCTTTTTCAACAGCTTGATCCAAGTGTTGCACGAGTTTTTTGGTTCACCACTAAACAGCTTGAAGATCGAAGCAAACTATGATATCATGTGCAATCTGATGCAACAGATCATGGAGTCTGGGTACCCATACATCACAGATATCAACACACTACGCGACTTGGTGCCATTTAAAGACTCCTTTGGGTCAAAAATTCTATCAACAACAAACCAAATTGCAAAGAATTACATGAGACCTTTTAATTCGCCATCTCCACCAATCAACCCAGCAACCGCATCAAGAGCGTCACAACTACAACACCAGGAAACTCCTTGGAGACGCCAGCATGTCAAGTATACACAGAATGAACTGTTTGTTGATATCAAGGAATCAATCAACATTGTCATGTCTCAACCAAGTTTTATTAAAAAAAGAACAACAAGACCAGATTCAAAAAACTTGGTCCCAGTTATTGCTACACTGAAAGGTTCCCTAGAATTTACATCGCATCTAAGTGGAATCCCTGATGTCTTAATCGATTTGAATTTGAATGGTCATTATCTTGGTGTTCCTGCTTTCCATAGATGTGTTAGAGTTGACAAGTGGTGTTCAAATGAAGGAATATTATCATTCATCCCACCAGATGGGAAATCTACAATCATGGATTATATCATTGAGTTGGATAATTACCCAGCGTCTAAATCAACCAAAAATTTAGGACTCGTTGTTCCAAGATATAAAACTGGATTGGGTGTGAAAAAGAATGAATTTGAATTGATAATCACCATTGGATTATACAAACATGTTGCCAAAATTGACAATTTAAAAATTACATTCAAAACAAATAACGATGAAAACATCAAGATTTTAAGATTAAGCCATGGGGATTTCCAAACAAAATCAAATGGCAAATTTGAATGGGTTTTTGATGAAACTATGGGATTGGGTATCAATGCCATTTTACGTGGTGTTGTTGAAACTAATGAAGATGAACAAGAAGATTCAGAACATGATGAAGAGGATGCTGAAGCTCTTGCTTTGAAAAATATCGAGTTCCCAAAATCTATTGACATCTCATACAGTAATAAAGGCTCTGTGCCTAGTGGCTTAAGAATTGATTCTGTCAAAATTACTAGAGGTATTGGTGACATCAAGCCATACAAGGGTGTAAAGTACATCACAGAGACCGGTTCCTTCTTGATAAGGTAGACAAATAGATCTAAGGTATAATAGATATATATATTATATTATATTTCATCCACTAGATAATCCCAATCATTGCATGGCGGTGAGAGTCTTGTAAACAAATGTATGTGCTGATATAGAAACCAAAACTTTTCACGTCTCCAATCACTGAAATCAATAGCATCATTCTTATCATGGATTGATGGGCCCAAAAACACAACATCCTCTCTTGTATGTGGCAATGAAACTTTATCAACCATAAATCTTAAACCAGAATGTGTGTATAATCTAGTTGGTGGTAATCTTGGAACAATATCATCCTGTTGATAAACACGAGAAAATGATGGAATTGGTAAATCAAACCCATCATCAATAATAGCTGCTGCTTTATCAGTTTGGAATACTCCATCAACATGCTTATTGAATTGAGAATCACCAATTCTTAATGCCCCATACGTGATTAACAATGGGTTCCATCCAAGTCGCAGAAACTCCAAACCACAGAGTAACGCATATCCACCACCTAATGAATGACCAGTAACAATCAAGTCATAATCATCATCAACAACATATGGTTCAACTGCTTCCTTGACTTTTCTTAGAAATGAACTTAGTGCAAGATAAACACCACAATGGACCCAACAATCTTCACATACAGTTGAAGAATTCAACCCAGCATTTTGTACCAACAAGTTTAACTGTCCTTCGCTATCAGCTTGTGTAAACATATCATAGCTCAATGCAGGATTCTCTAAAATTGGAGCATATGGACATTTCCAAGCTGTGAAATCAGTTACAACATCACCCGGAGAAAATGTACCTCGAAACACAACATAAACTCTTTTCAACTTTCTATCAACAGCAACGTATCCATCACCACTGATCTCAAGCCTTTTGATATCTGGTTTGATGATATATATGACTTTGGTGTCAGGGGAATGTTCACAAAACTCTATTGTAGGACAAACTTCAGCAAATGGACCTTCAGTAAACACATCTCCAAGTGTGCAGTATGCAATCTTGGCATAGTTGGCTGTGTATGATAATGTATCGAAAACTGAATCTGAATAATTAAAAGCGGCGATGGTGCAAAGGGGTTGAGTTAATGCAGTGAGAATAGAAAGTGGTAGCATCATTCATGAGTAGTGGGAATGTCACTTCAATCAGTAGGTTGGCAGTCGTGAACTGTAGCCAAGGATAATAATATTAATATAAACGAAGCAATGAAATTTGTATATCTAATTCCTTCGAAAAGCACTCAAGAGTAATTAATCCTATAAAGGAACAATTGATAATGTGTGCTCCAAAGTGAAGTGATATATATTATATATCAATGATCATTTATAATATGATTCTTTTAAATTTTTTAAATGGTCCAGGATCCTCAATATTGAATACCCATATCTGTTCTCTTTTATGACTTTGTTTTATTTGAAAAGGGTCCATTGTTTCGTTGGATAAAGTTGGTGATTTTCTTCTCGGTCAACAAATCACAGAGAACAACATAAAGAGAACTGGTTCCAACAAGTTCCAGGTTGCCAACGAGCCAACAGCAATGACGATACACACCATTTGCACAGACGCACAGCGCGCCATAACAGCCTCTTCTTCCGTGTATTCACCGTGCGCCATTGTTAAGGAACTCATTGACAACGCGCTAGACGCCCAGGCAACCAATCTCTACATCGAGATAGACAAGACTGGTGGGTTGATGCAAACCACAGTGAAAGACAACGGGTTGGGAATACCACTCAAGGATAGACCATTGGTTTGTCTACCTTCTACAACTTCGAAAATCACCACCGCCGAGGAGATCAACAGCTGTTGCACACTAGGGTTCAGGGGCGAGGCGCTCCATTTCATTGCTGAGTTGTGCTCCAAGGGAACGCTTGAGATCAGCACAAGAACCGCAGAGGATAAAGTTGGATCCATTTGGAAATGCGATTGTGCTGGTAGATTAATCTCTTCGAGTATCAAGAGCTCAGCGCTTAAAGTTGGAACTGCAATTACGTTGAATGGATTATTCAAAAATACACCAGTCAGATACAAATTGTTGATGAAGCAGAGCAGGAAAACTATACAAAGTATTAGAAATTTGATAATCGGATATGCCTTGGTGTACTGTGATGTTCGGTTTCAATTGAAGGTCAAAGGAGGTTTGGGTGATGATTTAATATTCAATCCAACAAACGATGTCATGCAGAAACTTCAGACTCAAGTTCTTAAACTTAAGAACCATACCTGTTTATTCCAAGAAAAAATTGCCAACTTCTTTGGTGGGTGCTCTGCTTTATTAGTATTGCCAATGATGAGTGCTGATTCTGAATTAGTGACAGCCAAACAACAGATCAATATTTTATCAATCAACAAAAGACCAATGTCTTCAAGAATAGGTATTGGTAAGGAAATCAAAAAATTGCTGAACTCCATCTATCAAGAGCTAGGTTTGCTGCAACCAACTTCATGGGTGATTGAATTGTCAATTCCAGCGGATCAGATTGATATAAACATTGAGCCCGAAAAGAATGATGTGATGATATATGATACTGTTGGCTTAATGGATGAACTCAAAATGATTATTACAAATGTTATAAAAACACATCACCAAATTGGAGTTCCAAATACACTAGATCAGCATGCCATGCATATCACTAATTCTTCAAACGTTTCTCATCCGTTGGATCTTGTTGTATTAGAGGATGGAGAGCCCATAAAGCCAATCGATGGAAGTGATGATAGAGTTGAGGAAGTACTGGATGCTGAGAGAAATAATGAACCAGAACAAGGAAATGCTCTTGAAAATGTTGTTGATAGTGATATTGAAGTTACCGATAATGAATGGAGCAGAAACATGCATGATAGATTATCATCTAGAACATGCTCATACCAAAGTCAAAGAGGTGGGTTTTCAGACGAAGATTTCATAATTGCTGAAAATACTGAAATTTCAAACCCATTTACTATCACAAAACTTCAGACTCACAAGTCCACAGTTAATACACCGAATACTTCAATCACTGAATCTATTAATGATAACACAAAGATTATTGACGATATTGATGACGAGGAACTTGTGGAGATAACAAAAGAACCAATAAAATTATTAAATCCCCCAAAGCTAGCAACAACATTTCAAAATAACATAACTGTTCCACAATCACTAAACCAGAAATTTCAATCTCAGAAGACAAGACCGAGTTCTGTATTGAAAAACAAACATACATCAAAGCCTGTTCGCCAACATCATTTACAATATTCTTCTACACATAATTCTGTTAAGGACTTGGAAAACAGATTCAAATTAGTATCATTTGATTACTTGCAAAGCCTATCCACAACAATGAAATACCAAGAAAATCAACACGCCACTACAACATTTGAATCATTTGAAAACACAGACTTTTCACAACCTTCATCAAAACTGGTTGAATTTTACAAATCGCTTTTAGAACCCCCACAAAAACTATCAATCACCACATCAAAGAATGGCTGGTTCGTTCTACAACCAATATAAACCGTGTTGGCTAAAAGAAACAATTTTTCTAACATAATAATATACAACTTTATACACACGTATTTTAACTTACTTATTCATTTCTTGCAACACAGAAAGCATCAGATACTTCAATTGCTTCATAAGTACCTTGCAAACTTGTCAGCTCTCTGTATTCATAAGCATAGATATCCTTAACTGTATGTGTTTCCACAACATTTGATCTCTTGGCACCACTCTTAGTTTCAACATCTTCAATTCTAACATAAGTCAATTGGAAAGGTGGTGTGCCTTCAAAAGAAAATATGATTTCAGCATGATCACCTTCATGAATGTCTTGGATGATGTAGCCACCTTTACTCACAGTTACTGATGGTATTGGGTGAATAGTAATCGGTAACTTGCTTGAAAATTCCAAATTTTCTGGTGCTGTGAAATTCACAATACAATTTGAAGATGAATCTTGTAAAGATACAATGTTCATGATACCTGGTTCTGATGCTAATCTGACAAACTGTGTGGATTGTTCAACTGTCTTCAAGTGAACACCATTAAATGAATAAATAATACTGAACGGTGGTGTACCAGTCAATTGATAACCAACATGATCACCTTCACAGTAATTCACACTAGCATCCAATTGATTAATCTTTGGGGTATCAGTAATGGAAATGGAAATGTAGTTATTCTCAGGGAATTGTTCTTGGATACAACCATTAGCATCTGTAATCTTAGTTATGGTGATAATATGATTACCCAATTTCAAGCCTTGATACAATTCCTTCAAATCAGCAACTGATTGAATATTGGACAATGTCAAAAACTCTGATTTAGAACTGCTTTCATGATAAATTTCAAATGTAATAGAGTATGGCGCATTGCCTTCGAATTGTAGGTAAATAGGTTCCAATAGACGTGGATCAAGTAAATTTGCAGTGCAAGTTCTGTATGACTTTCTCTTGTTCTTGAAAACACCATTTGGTGATGGATTAACAGATTGAACAATTTTGATTGGTTCAGAATTGTATCTAATATTTCTCAAATCATTTTTGGAGTAAATGGAATCATATACACCATTGATGTGGTAGGTATACTTACCACTCTTATCATTTTTCAAAGTAATAGAAGCATATTTGGAAGAAGTGGACAATGAATCACTGTGCTTGTTACCTCTCGAATCAACCGCAGTGTATTCAACAATAAATGGCGGAGAACCATGTAAAGTAAAATCCAAAGAATCTTTGTGAAATTGACAAACATCATTCTTACTAAAAACATTACTTGAAAGCTTTGTGACCTTACTTCTTTGGCTAACCTCCAATTTTGGTTTTGGATAAAACGTAATGTTGAATTCTTTGTTTTTCTTGTCAACAACACCAGGACAAAAGGCATCAGAACCAGATTTCAAAACATATCTACCAGCCTTTGAAACTTCAAGTGACGATTTATGACCATTTGATAGTGTCTTTTGGTATGAACCCATCAAAACACCTTGTGGGTCGAAGTAATCATAATGAACTGTGAATGAACCTTCACCGATCAATCTTACCGGTAAGTCAATGCTTTCACCTTCCTTAATCTTTATATTGGTGATACCATCAATTGGACTGAAGCCAACAGACGGAACTTCTCTTCTAACTGTTAATTTTGCATCAGCACCTGTTAGTTGTACCAAGCACCCAGAGTTATCCTGAACGCTACTCAATGAAACAATGTATTCACCACCAACTTTGAATTCTGGTGTAATAATTTCATGATAGTAGTTCTTAATCACCTTAACAGTATATGGTGTTCTCTTGTTTGTTGAAGTTTCAATAATATCATATTGCAAGGCAAATGGAGCTTCACCCTTCAATTGGATTGGAACCTTACCGCTGGATCCTAGACATAATGGCTTACCATTATGATAGTTGCTAATTTCTGCACTTGGCTTAACTCTCATTGAGGTCTTGTATGTGTATTCCTTAGCAGGATCTAATTTAATAGGCTCCAAGTACAAACTATCTCTTAGAGATGTGAAAACAATTTCATAGTTACCTTCATAAGCAGGCTCATATGAGAAGCTGTATCTTGTACCTTGCGAAACCAATTTTTTGTGTTCTTGAACCTTTTTAGCACCGTTGTCAATACGATAAATTGTACTTTCAAATGTGAAAGGAGGAGTACCAATAAAAGATAGATCAAAGTCTAGACCAACTTGGCCAACACAAGAATCAGTGATTGGCTTGGAGTGAATCTTCAATTTTGGAACAACAGGTAAGTTGATGGAAATAGATGAACGACCATTGATAACTGATGGACAAAATTTCGAGTTGACTGACTCCAAAATATAAGTACCAGCCCTTGTGACACTGAACCCATCTCCAGAGTTTTGGAAAGTAATTGCAAGATGGTTGGTTTCAGATTCATCTTCACTAACATATTTAAAAGTGGCTTCAAATGGACCCTTATCTTGACTTAACTGATCAATATTCAAAACAATTGCCTTTCTAGTTGGAGCATTTTGGTCAATTCTTTCCCCAAGGGAAACCTTTGGTAACTCATGAACCTTGAAATTATAAAGTAGGTTATACTTTTCAAACAAAGTATCATCATCGTTAAAATCAGAAGTAAAATTAACACTGTTACCTAAACCATCGATGATTTCATCAATTCTATAAGTGTAATCACCCAATTCTTTAGTTGGATTTGATAATTCAACTTCAACAGAGTTTGATTTCAACCATTTCAAATCTTTCAATTGTTCGTTAGTGAAAATCTTTTTGGATTCACCATAATCACCAAACAATGGACTTTCAAAAAACTCTGGTTGTAGACTTTGGTCATTAAACACTTGGACGTTGTTATTAACCTTCTTTTTGTATTTCAACTTTAAAGGTGGGACACCATCAACAGTAAACTTAACCACGTCTAGATCACCAATACATTTGTCTTCTTTAACGGCATTAATGTTGTTGATATAAGCATTTGGACATGCTGGAACAAACAATTGAGAACGATAGTTTCTCAAATTCAAATATTTAGAGTCAGAAACTTGGTTGATTTCATAAAACCCCTTTTGTTTAATTGGAATGTTCAAATAGTTAATGTTTGGCCCGGCAATTGTGTCTTTTTCATAATACTTATTAAAGTTGTGGTTGTTAAACTTCTTGATCTCGTTCTTTGTGTAATTAATCAATGTTGGAATGTTTGTTTCTAAATCAACAAATTTCAATTGAATAAATTCAATATCAGATGTTGTGTTAAATCTAATAGGAACATCAACTTGGTAATCTTTTACACCATCAATTAAACAGTAGCTTTCTCCAAATGGATTCAAAAATGCTGTATTTTCTGGCAAGATCTTAATGGTGTGCGAACCTTTAAAATGTTTCTTTGCATCATATCTTTCAACTTTAGTCGAAGCACCCATGACAGTCAAGTCTTTGGTGTTTAACTTCTTCCAAACAGAAACAAGCAATGCACTTAATGGAAAACTAAAATCCGTGGCAAGGAATAAGTTGATGAATGTGAATAATATTATCTGTAAAATGACAGTTGTGAATTTAAATGTTAAAGATGGGATCTTCAATGCTGGTAGAAAGTATAAAAATGCAGTGTCGTAAAAGACATATTTCACAATAAAATTGAAATGTTGTGATGGTGAGCCTATAGAAGCAGATATTGGTGAATTACTCTTCAATAAGATCAAATCATATAGTTTATACGCTTGGATAATGGTGAATATAGTCACAATAAATGCTCTTTGAGATCCCAGATCCAGTATTGTTGTTGGAATCAAAGGTTGCTGTTGAATCTGAGATAAATTTCCGGATTTACTTGATGATTTCTTGGGATCTTTACTTTCTTCTATTGGAAGTGCCTTGATAGTTTCGTTCTTGATGTTGTTGTGGTATGAGCGTTCCGCTACCCTCTTGCGAAGCGTGTCTGGTGTTTTCAATTGCCCTATTGGCTCTCCATATAGCTCACTGAGCCTCTTTCTTCTAGATCTCTCCATGACTAGCCACTAGGTTCTATGTGCACTGGATCACTATGAATTGGAATCTTTGTTGGTTGTTTATACTTTTGTTGTTTACAATTTTTTTTAGGAAATCTGTTGCGCTTAACAAGTAGTCTCTGAAGTCTTTGTAGTCTTTCTAAGAGGGACTTTAATTTGAATTGTGTGGACTAGAGAGACTTTTGGTCTGGAATGGGGACTACATGAAATTGACTCAAAAAGTATAAGAACATATGTTGGTACTTTTTAATATCTGATAGTTTTCCATTTGGAGTAGAATATAAAAGAAGTGTTAATCGAATTCAGACATCATTACAGAAGATATACCACTCATTTCACATTGTTCAACCCATCAACATTTGCTATCGTTACACAAACTTATTTATTCAAACCCTTATGATTGCTACACAATAATGAGCATTATCAATTCCCGCATTCCTAGCATGTTAAAGAAGTACATGAGCTTTATTGGACCTGGTATTATGGTCTCAGTGGCCTATATGGACCCTGGTAATTATTCCACTGCTGTTTCTGGTGGGGCAAACTACCAGTTTAAGCTGCTTTTTGCTGTGTTTATGTCAAATTTATTTGCAGTGTTGTTACAAAGCTTATGCATCAAACTTGGATCAGTTACTGGTCTTGATTTAGCACAAAATTGTCGAAAGCATTTGCCTAGATGGTTAAACTTGACGTTATATGCCTTTGCAGAGTTGGCTATTATTGCCACTGATTTGGCTGAAGTTGTTGGTACTGCCATTGCATTAGAAATTCTATTTGGTATTCCTTTAAACTATGGGGTTTTATTAACAGTTCTTGATGTTCTTGTCATCTTAATTGCATATAAACCAGAAACAAAATCAATGAGAAATGTTAGAGGGTTTGAGCTGTTTGTTAGTCTCTTTGTGTTTTTAACAGTTGTATGTTTTGTTCTGGAACTATTCAAGATTTCCATTCCTGATAAATGGTCGTTATGGAGTGGATTCTTACCTTCAAAGGAATTGACTGAAGAAAAGGGGTTGTACTTGTCTTTGGGTATTTTGGGTGCTACCGTTATGCCACATTCGTTGTACTTGGGATCCTCATTGGTTCAAGCAAGATTGGATGAATATGATATCAAGCACAACAAACAAAGAACCAATGATCCTGATAAACCATCAATTGATGCTTTGAAGTATGGGTTGACCTATTCATATGCTGAATTGGTCATTTCATTGTTTTTAATTGCCACGTTTGTCAATTCTGCAATTTTAATTGTTGCTGGTGCCACATTATTTGGCCAACCAGATGCTGATGATGCTGATCTGTTATCTATTTATGAAATGTTGTGTAAGTACATTTCTCCAGCTGCCGGTTTGATCTTTGCACTGGCAATGTTGTTCAGTGGTCAAAGTGCAGGTATCGTTTGCACTATGGCTGGTCAGATTGTCAGTGAAGGTTTTATTCAGTGGTCTTTTAGCCCATGGATTAGAAGAATCGTAACAAGAATGATTGCGATTATACCATGTATTATTGTTACGTTGACTATGGGTCGTAAAGGTATTGCTGATATCTTGAACGGAAGCCAAGTTGTTTTATCAATGATTTTACCATTATGCTCAGCTCCCTTGGTTTACTTTACATGTGTCAAGAAGTACATGTTGATTGAAGTTGATGAGGAAGATGAGAATGATAATTTGTTGATTCCAGGCAATACATCCAATTATGGTGCTTTAGGTTCTCATGCTACATCGCTTGTTCAAAATGGTAAGAAATATGTTGATTTTAGCAATGGTAAGTTATTGGCGTTCTTAGCGGTTTTCACTTGGGTCACTATCAGTTCATTAAACACCTTTTTGATTGTTTCATTTTTACTGGGTAAAGATGTTCACTTTTAATAGCATTCATTTCTCTACATGATCCATAAAGTACAGGTTTTCTTTTTATTAGCACAGTTTATAGTATAGAATAATACACAAAAAAAAAGTAATATACAACTAACATTCATTGTATCGTCATCATCTTCTCTTTTGATAAGTCTTTTTTGGTTTTGTTGTGGTTGTTGTTGGAACAGGAAGTGTACCAGAATAGTTTGTTTGCAACACTGGGATACTTGACGATGGCTTAACATCTGGGACGGTATTGGAAGCAACCACTATTTCTCTAAGAAGTCTTGATATTTTGAAGTAAATTTCACGTTCTTCATCAGTAGGTTCATTTACCGTACCCAACGAGTTGGATTCCCTATTATTTTTCAAAGTATTTAGTTTAATAATCAATTCATTAACCAACTGTGATTCAGACCCATTAGCAAATGCCTCGATTTCATCATCATCTATGGAATTGGATGGATGCCATTCATACAAATTGTCAAGACTGATTGAGCCAACTTCTCCTTCATCTTTTGGTTCACCACTGTTAGGAGAAGCATCAGTCATGGAAACATCACCATCATTAGCTTGAGGTGTTGGTTTTTTTGTCTTTTCACTTTCTTCTTTAACATCTTGTTGTTTTGGTGAGATCTCCTTTTCGTATAGTTTGGTGTACCCGATATGTTCCAGCCATAAACGACCTTTATCTTCAGATTTAACAACAGAGTTCTGTTCATCAATTAATGGAGCAAATGATTTAAGATCACTAGTTTGTAACCATTTGACGGTTGGTAAAGAATACCAGTTTGGATGTAAAAATCTTGCCAAAATCTCTGTTGGGGGTATACCTCCTTGTGGCACTTTAGTTGAAGGTGCTGAAATGAATGAAAGATTTGTAGAAGGGATTGAAGTTGCTTGTGGGACAATCTTAGTTGCACTAAACAGTTCTGGTAAAAGTGTTTCACGATCATCCAAGATTGATTTTTCATTCAACGAAGAGAATAGTGGGATATTATTCTGGGTCATAATATAATAGGCCTCACCATTTCCTAGGGAGTATGAAGTGGAGATCTTAACAAAATCTTGTGAGATCATCTCTTCAAATTCCGACTCGAGTTCTTCAGTCTCATTCTTGGTCGTCTTTGCGTTAAAATCAATATGTAATCTATAACTTTCTCTTAAAATGAACTCTGTTGCGAATTTGTAAAAATTGTCAATAGCAACATAATCTGGACTTCCAAGTTCTTTGGAGATAATTTGGATGTATGATGAAAGTTTGATGTCGTGATAAAACGCGTATAATGTTTTGTATTGGTTCTTTGCTAGTTTATCGTAGACAGTTGTTGTTTTGGTTCTTTTCAATGGATCCAACGCATTGTATGATTTTGCTATCAAAGAAGGCACACCTTCTTCAAAATTCACTGGAAGCGGTGTACGAAGTATAGAAAGTGAATCAGCTCTAAAAATATATAATATTAATAATT
Organism: Liangdongia berthetii; assembly: GCA_030564525.1. NCBI lineage: Eukaryota > Fungi > Ascomycota > Saccharomycetes > Phaffomycetales > Wickerhamomycetaceae > Liangdongia > Liangdongia berthetii. Next base: position 28,508 of record JAJLVX010000441.1, on the reverse strand, counting down.
TGCGCTTCACTAAAGACAGATTGCGCTGCTTCGCTAAAGACAGAGTCTGCTTACCTCTTCAACACGACTTCAACCTTCTTTAAAAATGCAGTCAGGTGATCTAAACATGAATGTTAATATACTCAAATAACACCAATACCCCATGGCTGTTAAGAAATTGTTATTTACCTTCTGTCATCTCTTTAATCTCTAATCGAATTTGTTTGTTTTGGCTGTATTTTTAACAACAACTAAACTTCACGTCCTTCCTCTTCATATTTTCTTCGAAAAATTAGGCAGCTTGTTGACTTCCCAATTAGGAAATGAAAATGACATGATTGATACTTAATGAAAGATAATCCTGCACGAGATAATCCTAATGTGGCTAATATATACTGTGTGTTAATGGATTTGTATGACCTGGATTTGCTTTTTCTGTGCATGTTTTGCACTTCTAAATTGACCAACTTTACGATTAGTTTCTACATGCTAATAACGTTCTCTATATATTACATTAATTCTATATGTTGACCCATTGACCAGAAATTCTTTCTTGTGTAACCTTCATGGCCGGCAAGTCCCAACCAACACCACCGGATCCAATAACTGCACCAATTCTAGGAACAACGTAACACACTCTTTTGCTAGAATTAATCATCTTTGGGGCATATGGATGTCCCAATGGTTTAGAGTACGTAACTAACCCACTGTTTGCACCAACGTTTGCCAGTGCCTTACCGGAAATATCAGTCAATGCTCTCATTCTGGTCTTTGGTGGAACATTGGATGTTGGATTATTGTTTGCACCAAGGTGGACACCTTGATAAACAAGATAACTTGGAGGAATTTCACCAATATTGCACAATACAGAAGATGGATGAATATACACATATGGGCTCGCATTTTCTTCAGACCCTTTGGTTGGTAATAAGGTTAGGTATGGAATATTGATTATATTTGTGTTGTTGGTGACCCTGATGTCTGGGTCTAACAAGTCAGCTCTAATGGCAATCTGATCAACAAAACCAGCAGAAACCATCTGTTTTATCAGTTTCACTTGGGTCTTGGATGGAACTCCAAGTTTCATTTCCTTTTCAGTAACAGTAGTGGAAATGTTCTCTTTGGTGGTGATGGATTTAACAATGTACATAACTTGTTTTCTCAACTTAACAATCTCCTCCATAGGTTTACCTCTCAAAAATTGGTTCTTTAAAAACGCATCTTTCTTGTCTGCTGGGACATGATCAAAAGCACAAACAGCACTCAGTAACCTCAAAACATCACTGTATTTGTCCAGTTTACTGAATACCAATTTAGCACTGTGGAACTTGGAGAGCAATTTACGTTTCTTTTCAAGATCTTTAGCATCAACTTCTTCCTCTTCTGAATAGTCGTATTGATCATCATCAGAATCATCACTCCTCTGTTTCTTCGGTTTTGGTTTCACGGTGTTAGTTATCCCAAGTTCAGCCTCATTGATGAATGGATCACCCACAGACAATGCAGAAACAATAGCAACAACATATGGAAGGCAGTTCTGTTGGTTACCAACAATCAGCATCTTCGCAAAACGAGGACTTAATGGGAAGAAACTGATGTTTTTACCCAACTCAGTGATTTTCTTTTCTTTGCTTAAAGCACCCAAATATTGTAACAACTGTTCAGCCTTTCTTAATGAAATTCTTTCTGGAGGCGTTGGGAATGGGAAATTGACAACATTGTCAATACCCATACTCTTCATCTGTAGAACAATACTTTCAATTGGCATTCTTAGGATTTCTGGTTTGGAAAATTGTGGGAATGCTCTTTCGTAAACGGCAGAAGAGTATAATCTGTAACAATGGCCTGGCCCTGTACGACCAGCTCTACCAGCTCTTTGTCCAGCACTTGCTTTACTAACCCAATCAATTTCAAAACTTTGAACACCAGTCTTTTCGTCATACTTACGTTCTTTGGAACGACCAGCATCAACAACATATCTGATACCAGGGATAGTTAAGGATGTTTCGGCAACGTTAGTAGCAACAATACAGAGTCTAGCACCTTTTGGTGGCTCGTTAAAAACTTTCATCTGTTCCTTGGTTGGTAATAGAGAGTATAATGGTAAAACATACAAAGGATCGTTTTCAGTTTGACCTTCTTCCAAAGTTTCTTCAAACCCATCTTCATTTTCTTCATCTTCACCTTCTTCATCATAGTCATCAGTATCTTCAGCATCTTCAACTTTAACACTAAAATCAATTTCTTCAGCTTCTGTTGCAGCTTGCTTTGAGTTAATACGAACATCTGGAACAATATCCTCGTTATCATCTTCAATTGCTTGACTTGGTTTTTTATTGATAATAGGGAACTCTTTTCTCAGTTTTCTAACCATGGTTGTAATCTCATTCTGACCAGTTAAAAAGATTAAAATACCACCAGGTGGAAGCTTCTTATGTATCTTGCAGGTCTTTCTAAAAGCTTCATCCATGTAATTGAAAGCTGTGTTCTTGTTAAAATGAACGGAAACAGGATATTGACGAGCTTCAACTTTCAAAATTGGTGGTGGTGTACTGAATAAAACAGGATTCTCACTAAAATCAGAAACTCTCAAGGTAGCAGACATAATAATCAGTTTTAGTTTTTTGTACTTTGTTGGATTTTCTGCATTGATTTGGTGACGCAATCTGACAACACGACTTAACATACCAATCAAAATATCAGTGTTGATATTACGTTCATGAGCTTCATCAATAATGATAGCAGAATACTTTTCTAATAAAAAATCTGTCATCATCTCACGTAACAAGACACCATCGGTCATAAACTTCATTCTGGTATCTGGTTTAGTTGTGGAGTCAAATCTGATTTGATAACCAACTTTGTCACCATGATTACCCAATTCATTACCAACACGCTGTGCCATAGAAACTGCAGCAACTCTTCTTGGTTGGGTGATACCAATCATCCCAGGTGTATCATTACTTTCAGCAGCACCATACCCAGATTCATATAAGAATTGAGGAACCTGGGTAGTTTTACCAGAACCAGTTTCACCACAAATTATAACAACATCATTATGATGAATTGCCTCCATAATTCTATGTTCTTCACCAAAAACTGGTAATTGCATTCTAGTTTGTTGAATTTCATCAGATCTATTGACAGTGACATAGAATGCTTTTCTTGTGCTGGTTTCATCAATTGGGATAAAATCTTCTTTCAATCCATCTTCTCGATCTTCAGGTCTATCTACTAACTCATATTCTCTTTGTGGCATATCAGTTGGTAGTATTTCACCATCACGACCTTCTAGACGCTTGATTTGCTGATCGGCCCAATCCTTGAATGCTTCAGCCTTTGAACTCAAAGAAAACTTTGGACGGTTTTCGTCTGCTTCTTCTTCGGGCTCCTCTTCGGATTCCTCTTCTGATCCATCTTCAGAATCTTCACCTTTATCAACCTCGTTGTTATCTTGATCGTTCTGGTCATCTTCTTCAGATTCCTCTTCTTCGGGTTCAGATTCTTCTTCACTTGAAATGAAGTCTTCATCATCTTCTATTTTCTTTTTTCTCTTTTCAGCTGCTTCTAATCTTTGTTTCCAATTGTAACTTTTCTTCTTTGTCTTTTTGACTTTGGTAATGTTATGAAACCCAAATCCAGATACAAATCCACCAGAAGTTTGAGGTCTATGATCAACAAATGAAGTTTTAGTTTCAGTGTCTTGAAAAGAACCAAACTTATGTTCAAAATCATCATTTTCATCCTCGCCACTATCATCACTGGAGATTTTATCATCTTTGTGATCTTCATCCCAATCACGTACTTCATGTTCTTCATACAAGATTTCTTTTGTTTCGTCATCTCCTCTACCTTGTTTTTCCAAAGACAAGGCCTCAGCAAAATCTTCCTTCTTAGTCTGCTTACCTCGCCCAAGTAATTTGGAACTCTTCAATAAAGAAGTATCAAATTTGGATTCTTGTAGCTTATTGATCAAGACTTGCTTCTCTTCTCTTTTTAATTGATGTTCAATATACTTTTCCAATCTCTTCTTCTTTTGTCTTGACATTTTAGTTTCAGTTTTTGGTGTAACTAACTCTTCAAGTTTTCTCTTTCTGGCCTCTTTCTCTTCCTTGCTCATTGGTTGCAAGATTTCAGCATTTGGGTTGAACTCTTCTTCTTCTTTTTCTGGTTGTTGTTGTGATACATCTGGGTCTTCATTACCATCTTCCAAGTGACGGTAGAATTGCTTCTGACGAGCCTTCTTCAAAGCAGCTTGCTTAGCAAGCATACCTGAACGGGCCTTCTCATTGAATCTCTTTCTATACTTCCCCATTGCTTCAGATTCTAACGGTTTTCTTGTTGTTGAAACAATAAACTGAGCTCAATGCGATGAGACCAAAAATTTTTTAGAGATGCAACCTTATGTAATTGCTTAATCATCAAAGTAAGTCTACGCAGGCTCATCCTTCTCATTGACTGACTATTATATCTACATATGAAGTCATTACTATTCTTATATATTTAGCAAATATGATTCATCATTCTTTTCATCAAGATTCAAATTTCAAAACAAAATAAATTAAGACTAAAGACTAATACTGATTCAGTTTCAATAAGGGCGTATAAGTTTGTCTGCAGGTACAAAGGTAGGCAAACCGGTGTCTCTAGTAAGTACATTTACACGTGAATCAATTTCTATTGCATCACTCAACTGGTCAATTAATTTTTGAATAGAATTTGTATCCTCTTCGCAAAATTTGTTAAACTCTTCGTCATCCTCCAAAAATACAAGTTTCTCAATATCATTTTGGTTCATCAGGAGATCCAGGAGTGTCTTCCGCGGTTTAGCATGATAACCAATAACCAACTCTTTGTTAGACCTAGCCCTAGCAGCAGACAATCCAAAATCAGCAACATAACCAATATTCTTTTTATAATTGAAATATAAATTGCGAAGGGCAATATCTCTGTGTACTATACCTATTCTGTGTAGTTTTTGGACTTGCTGTTTTAGTGCAAGAAGTGCTTCCATAGTGAAGTACTTATTTTCAGGAAGCGTTTCTAATAAAAGGAACCTTCCTGTGAAAATTTTGGCTCTTGCTCTTCCTAATTTATATTTTTGTGCCTCCAGCTTTTCTTCATCCTCTTTCTCAGCTAATTTACCAGCCTTTTTCTTAGAGCTTATCAAATCACACTCATACGTACATACGTTACCCATTTCAAAGAGGTATTGTACATCTGGGGAAGCATATGCAAGCAACTTGGGTATATTGATCATTTCTGATGCATGATCTTTGTTGTGTTTTTCTATTTCGATATATGAATATAGTTCATTTGAGAATGAAAATGATTTCAAATTTGTGTCACTTATACCACTACTTCCTTTAGTAATACTTGCTGCAATGCTGAAATTAACACCAACATCATGTGGAATTTGCAAGGTGTTATACACCTTCAAAACAACAGCCTTGATTTTATCAGGACTTCCTTCTTTCAACCGGTTTTTAGGATAAACATCAGATAAATATAAATCGAGACCAACGCCATTTTCAGATAAATCAGCTGTACATGAGCAGCTATTATCACCAAAGCACTTGTATTTTTTAATCAACCCTTTAATTCCCAAGTCATTATTTAACTCAATGAAAAAAACATTAGACAAAAACTTGTCATATGCCTGAACATAGATGACATTTTCTTCAATGGTTGTAACAGTCCCAGGACTTTCATGTTGTAGGAATGATAATAAAGCTTCCTTATGATTTGTACTGTATGATAATTTCGGTTGTGGGTACAGCTCTGGACTCGAATAACTAGCTGTTGTCGCCTGTAACTGGGATTCAAATGCTTGCAATGTTGTTTTGTCGCATCTTTCAAAGTAATCTGTTAAATGTTTCAGTAGACATACATTAATCCAGTTGGTATATATTTTGTCATCTTCCTCTTTTATTTTCTTTAAAGTATCCCCATATTTTTTATCTGCAGTTGAAACAGCACCAAACTGCTTTTCATATTCATCAAACATCAACGCCCCAAAAACAGTAGCAATACTCAAACCATGGCCATCTTTGGAAGTTGTATCTTTAATTTTCATACTTAAAGTGTTAATTTCCATCTCTAGTCCCCTTGATACAGTGAAACCAGTTGCATGTTTCTCGGTTTCAAATATGACACAATTCGTGCTATCGACAAACGCACCTCTTCTGTTTTTTGCAACCACCATATATGCAAGTTCTTGAAAAGCACAACGTTTCAAAATAGAATACTGTCCTTTTTCACTTCTTGAGTTAGCAGATGATTGTAATACCGGCTTAGCAAGGTTGGATGGCATTCTAGTAAAATCCCCTTGTTTCACCTCCACAGTGAGAAAAACATGCCCACTGCCATCGTGCAATGTAATGTCTGGACAAACATATGGGTTGGTATCTTTCACGCCTTCATATTTGTCTTTAATTTCATCTGGTAAATGTAATCTAGCACCGTTGATGTTAGAATGAAGAGGAAATTTGAAAATGTTGTGAAAACACCACACTAACGGCTTAAATACAGCAGCAACGTACACATCTTGTGTTTGTCTTTCATCGTGTCCAGTTTCCAACACCTGACTGAAACTAACGAGAATCAAAATTTCAAAATCATTTAACTTTGTTGGAGATAAGTCTTCACATTTTTCAATCTTCTTACACAAGGCTTCAAAGAAGGCATCAAACCTTTGCTTAATAAATTCCTTTATCATATGGTCCTTTTTTGAAAGTTTATAGTCCGACTCATCACAATTCATTAACGTTTGTAAAATATTAAGTGTTGTTGCACTTGGTTTACCAGGCTCACCAGTTTCATTGACCCGAATGCCAACTATAAAGTAGAGTTTCAATAAAACAATGATGGGCTCATTTGTGGAGGATGTGGAGGCCATCATAAACTTAGTAAAACCCAAACAAATCTGTGCAATTTCATTATCAGTTTTATTAACAAATTGCTCAAACTCTTTGTAACCAATATCATAAAGGTTTGATTTGATGTTTTTCAATTTGTTATATAAATCATGGTAAGGTTTATCTTTTGCCTTTAATTCTTGGTCACGTTGATCACGCTTCTTGAGCTCTATCTCTAGCTTTTTTAACCGTTTCCTCATCTGTTCAAATTTGGGGTCTATTTCTTGATGTGTGTCAGCCCTCTTACCTGATTCTGTGTTTCTTGAGGGCATTGTTGAATATTGTTCTGAGTTCAATTGTCAATAGTTGATCTAGACATCTAGTTCACTTCAAAGACGTTTATTAATTAACCATATAATTATATAAGTACAAATATATTTTTTGTACTCAAATTACGACAGCCTACCACATATGTACACGTACATATTGGAATTAGTATGACATAAGAACTGACTAACCACAAACACAAACATCCTAACACCGACATACAACCGATCGATCTCTAAATGATGAGCAGCTACGAGACAGAATGATCAAAGTGTTGTTGCAACCAGAGCTTAATCTCAAGGTTAAAACGTGTTTTCATCCTGTTAATTGGGTAGTGTGTCAGCATGGTGGACAAACTTGAAGTTGAGGATGGCGTCTATGGTCTTGTGGAGACCCCCAACATCCAACGGGTGAGGTTTGGACACACTGAGTTTAGTACATGGTATGGAAGTGCTGTATATTTTGCAAAGGATAAAAAGACATTAGGATATAAGCATTTGAATCAAAAGAACCCTCCAAAGTTGAAATCACCATCGGATCCAAATGATATATGGATGGAAAAGCTTTATGTCTGTGATTCATGTTTCAAATACACTAATGTTCAAGAAGAGTTTGAAGAGCATCTTCTCTGTTGTCCACATATCGAGAAACAACTGGGTAAAATCATGTATAAAGAAGAACAAGTTACAATCAGAAAGGTTAGAGGTTCAAAAGATAAACTATTTGCTCAAAATTTGTCGTTATTTACAAAACTTTTCCTTGATAACAAATCTGTTTTCTTTACAGTGGAATATTTTGAATACTACGTCGTTTACGACAATGAAACGAACAAACCAATGGGATTCTTCTCAAAAGAGCTTCTGTCATGGGATAGAAATAATTTGGCATGTATTTTGGTGTTTCCTCCATATCAAAGAAGGCATTTGGGTACTTTATTGATATCATTCTCATATGAACTTTCTAAACATGAAAACCTCATTTCAGGACCAGAAAAACCATTATCCCCATTTGGCTTGGTTGGTTATCTGAAATACTGGTCTGCTGTGGTTGTAAGAGAGTTGTTATATGGTAAAACATCAAAGTTGAAGCAAACCTCGTTGGATCAACTGAGCAAAATAACAGGAATACGACAAGATGATATCGAAACGACGCTGAAATATATGAAGGTGTTATTTTTGACGAACAATGTGCTCTCCATTGAGAAACCGTTACTAAGAAAGTGGGCGATTGACAATAAAGTTAACCTTGAGCCACTACTAAAAAAAGAAGGACTTTTGATAGAAAATATATAGTTTGTAATATAAGATTTGAACTACGGATGGCGATGAAATAAATTATTATTATATCCATTGAAATGTTTTCAGTGCAGTTTTCATTCAAACAACATTTGAATCTCTTCGACTCTTCTTCTTCTTCTTTCTTCTTCTTCAGCTTCAACTGCTTCACCAATTGTTCTCTTACGTTCTTGGATTTTTAACATTTTCTCTTCAATACTTCCCTCCATGATAAATCTAACAACTTTAACATTATTTGATTGTCCAATTCTATGAATACGATCAATTGCTTGATCTTCAACACTTGGGGACCACCATGGATCACACATGAATGCTTTGGAAGCTTCAGTTAAATTCAAACCAACACCACCTGCTTTCAGTGATAGTAACAGAACTGTAACACCACTCTTGGACTCTTTAAATTGTTTCAAAACTTGACTTCTTGTATTCAAATTTAATCTACCATCAAATTTTAGAATATTCAGCCCATTCTCCAAGCTCAACTCTTTCTCCAAGATATCTAAAAAGGTTGAAAACTGAGAAAACACAACAACTTTTTCATTTGGTGAAGTATCTCTAATGATCCGCAAATGGCTCAATAAAGCATTCAATTTAGAAGATCTCAATCTGTTGTCAAATCTTTTCAAAATGCATGGTGTTCCTGATACCGTAACAGCTTGTTGTTCAACTTTAAAAAGTCTTGAACTAGAAATGACTTCTCTGCAGTTTGGGCATGTAATGATCTTTCCACCTTTCATTTCCTGGTAATCACAGTATTCTAAAATACAAGACATACAGAACGGATGGCCACATTCTGTGAATGCTAAGTTTTCAACTGGAATTGGTTGTGTGGTACAGATTGAACATTCAAGGTTATCCAAATTTTTAAATCTGTTGGCAATAGTGTTCTTCGCGATGTTCATTTCATTAGGACCCATAACATCCCTGTTTGGTAAGAATTCTTCGGGTATTTCAACAGAAGTATCAATATTTTTGTTTAAGTCTTCATCCATCTCATCACCACCAGAACGGATCAAATCCATATGATCACAAATTTGTCTTAATCTTAAAATGTGAACCAAAATCATAGTATATCTTTTTAAGATATCACCTTTGGCAATACTTGCCTTAACTGAGGATTCAGCTCTAGATAAAAACCAATTGTATAATGCTTGTTCCTTTGGGCTAAACTTGATTCTTTCAATGACAACTTCTTTTGCAGGTAATTCAACTAATGGTTTCCCGCCTTTTTTCATATTCTTTGTACGTCTTAAAATGATAGGTTCTAAAATTGATTGAACGACATCCAATGATTTTTGATATTGTTTCTTTTCAAATGGAACTGTAACAAACGTTTTCCAATACGAAATGTTTGACCATGGCTCTAGATTCAAAAATTTGATCAATGAGAACAAATCATCTAATCTGTTGATGATTGGAGTACCTGTCAACAGCCATTTTCTTGAACACTTTAAATCATAACAAGCCTTGGTGGTTTTAGCCATTCTGTTTCTGATATTATGACCTTCATCCAAAACAACTCTGAAAAATTTCACAGAAAACAAACCTCGTTTTGGTAATTTTTGATTTGGATCATTTTTAATCAAAGAAACAAGCTTTGACCATTCATTCTGAATCGTACCATATGTTGTTAAAACCACCATTGGAGCATCAGTTGAGCATAAAGAACTTGCCAAATCAACGTTTGTGTCACTTCCATAGTAAACCAATAATCCATCATTGTTGGTATTAGCTTTATTGAACTCATCCTGCCACTGTGATAGTAATGAAGTTGGTACAACTATCAGTGTTGTTTTAAATGCATACCGTTCTGAAGTGGCTGATTCTTTAGTGAATTCTTTATCAAATGGAGCATTATGGATCAAAGCCAATGTTGAAACAGTTTTACCTAACCCCATTTCATCGGCTAAAATACCACCACGGCAAACATTGGCCAATGTTGGTTTTGTTAATGAAAATTCACCAGAGTATAAGTTTGCATAAAAGTTTTTGTTTCTATATTCTTTTCTAAGAGCTTCATTTTTCATAACGTTCCAAGAACGATCTCTTGGCCAACCAAACTCTTTCCACAATGGGTTCATCATACCACCATTTGCATCACTATCATTAGAAATTTCACGTTCACTTCTTAGCATCCAAGTCAACCCTTGCTTTTGATAGGATCTTAGGTTGAATGCAAAGTTATCGCCAGTTTCTGTTTCTGGCATGGTGTCTAGAGAGTTGTTGTTTTGTGCTCTCTTGTAAAATTCTCGTAACTGATTAACATTTAGTTCCTCAACCTTTTCTGAACTTTCACTTGATCTTTGAGAGAGGGATTGTAATGTGTGTTCATCTTCTAAATCTATAATTTCAACCTCCTCTTCTTGTTGTGCTTCATTTGGTACTTTGACTTGAAAATCTAGTTTTTGGAACAATTTAAAAATAGCCAATTGTTTAATACGATCATTTTTTTCACCTTCAGTTTCCACAGTGGTTGAATTATTGAAATTATGGGCTTGCTTCAGCTGTTTCAAATCATGTTCATAAGAGTTTGCCTTTTCATATTTTTCAAAGATTTTTGAAGTTAAATAACAATCAAACTGCACAAAAAAGGAATCACCAGTGTTTAAACGACCATCACAATAAACCACAGTTGCATCAAAATCACAAACATCTTGTTCCACCAAAGGGTGAAGAATAGCGGCGATATCTTCTGGGACTCTACCTAGTTCTCGTTTTCTTGATGGATCGTGTGCATCTTGGAATAATTTCACAAATGATGAAAGAGCTTTATTGTTGTTATTGTTGTATCTTGATCTTTTGTTTGTACTTGGAATAGACTTTTCAATAGTTAATTTTGTTCCATAAGTTAAAGGTCTTGTAGTTGGTCTTGTAGCCCAAGCAACAACTTGTAATGAACCAATAAATCTTCTCCAAGAAACGTTTGGTGACATTGGTTTCACAGTTGTTGGAATGATCTTTTGTTTTTTTCTGATTTGTGATGAAGCTAATGATGATGAGAATCGATTTCTATCTCTTGACAATATGGCATTTCTATATCTTGACAATATGGAATTTCCATAACTATTTGCACGTATTTGGAAATCTGCTATAGCTTCAGGTGGTGATGGTGGTGGCGAAGAAAAATCAGCAGCTTCTTTAAACGCATTTGGTTGAGCATCGTAAAAAGAGTTCACAGCATCAATCACTGGATTTTCAGATTCTGAATACTTGTTAAATAGCTGTTGCACCGTGGATGGGCATATATTTGGAATGATGGTTTGTATTTCTGATTCAAACAAAATGTATTTATCATCCTCTTGAGAAGCAGCAGCTTCTTCATCATCCTCATCATCATCTTTGTCATTGTCAGCATTCGAGACAAATAGGTTCTGATCACTTGAAATATTTATATCATCACTATTTGGAGTTGGAGATCTATGTGGTATATCTCTTTCTTGGAGTTTAGTAATAGTTTCCTTTTGGTGAATGGTATCAGATACACTGTTCTCAGTCTTTAAACTGATTGCGGATTCGTCGTCGTTGAAGAACATTTGATCGCTGGACATAGTATATTTAATATTATCCAATTAGTTCTTGATCTTATACCACTTTATCGCTAGTAAAGTACAGCTCGAACAATTATAATTATACGTTTTTAATGTTTTCAATATTGACCGCGTTTCGCGTCGCACAACATCCAAACACCACATATAACCAGATTCAAGATATATGTATACTGTTAAATATATAGCACTTGCCACTTATGATGTTTTAGAAATTAGAATTGTATTGAGTAGTGGATTTTCCGTGTATTATAAATTTAATATCAATTTGTATACTGTCGCATACCAAAAACGAGCCGTTTAATATGCACACCAAATGCTTAAATTAAAATACATGTTTGGGATCAGTGAATAGCAGCTCTAATACACTTTTGAATGGCATAAACAACAAAGTAGATGGAATATGTGATGGCAAAAGTAAGTGAAAAGATTTTGGTGTTATTTGGAACAATGTAAAATGCAGAAGTAGTAATGAACGTTGAATAGTGTTTAGCCAATCTATCCATAAAATAATTAGAGATGAATTCTCTAGTCTTTGGGTCATTGATGCTAGCTGCATTTTGAGAAGCCAGTGTTTGCAGAGAGCCAACTGTTGGAACACTGTTTTGTTGTTCATTCAGTCCAATAATGTTATTCAGGAATAATTTTTCTTCAACAGGGTTGAATCCACCAGTGGTTAAAAGCTCAATAACCAAAACAACCAGGAAGATAAGGTTAGCAATGACAAAGATCATAGAAAAAACACGACTTGTAACAGAAGTACTTGGATCTGAAGCAATTTTAAAAGCATATAATTCAAGAATTAGGGTGATGGCTGTAAATACTAAATTTGCTGAATTTAGAATAGGTGCAAGATCAATGACTCTTAATGAAGTGATCAAATGGGAGTTTGGAGATTGCAGAATAGGAGTGCTTTCTGTTGGGGTTTGTTCGCGAGACTGTGACATTGTAGCGTTCTTAAAAATACTAATAACAATGTTGATGGTAGTAGTATTAGTAGTAGTAGAAACAGAACAAACGAACAAACCTCTTCGCCTCCTTTCTATTTATCTTAACAATGACACATGTTCGATTCTCTGATGAGGTATTTAATTGTTTCATGTGTTGTCCAAACCATTATTTTTATCAAAATCAAAAATCAAACAGTGAAATAATAACATCAACTGTTCAGTGTTGACACTTTATAATTATTATTAATAACAATTAAAGCATGCTCTTTGAATGGATGCATCATCGCACCCAGTCGAACTCAAAACTTCAATGGTGGTCATACAGAGGTTCACTCGTTTTCTTTATCGTCTTCTTTGTTGGGTTTTGTTCTGTTGTTCCTATTGACTCCATTGTGCAAGCTTCTCATAAATCTCAGAGTTCAAACTATGCATTAAACACTTTTGTTGTTGTGGGTGCTCTAGTCTTGTTTGGTATTGTTGGTCTATTCTTAACCACCACAAGAATATATTTACAAAGAAGTGCTCTTCAAGATATACCAAAGTATTATGTTCCATTGGATGAAGGTGATTTGCCAAAAGATTGTTTACAAATGATACAACACAACTTCCACAAGTGTGAGCAGATACGACATATGGGATTAAAGACTCCAAAGGATTTGAAACATCCAGGTTTATCTTCCCCTGAATCAGAATTATTGCCTCCATTACTTCCGTTTGAAGATGTTGTTAGGGCTGTTGGTGATAAATTAAAATGGACTCATACAATTATCGCTAGTGAGTTTAAAATACCCAAGAATTTGAGTTTTAGAGAAATGGTTGCATATTTGGAATCACATGCTATTGCTACAGATGATTTGTTGAATAGAGAATACGTTGAATTATATGAAAGATTAAGATTTTCTGGGGAATTGATCACCCAAGAAGATTTCATTGAATTTATGGAATATTCTATTGATTTCATAAAAATTACAAGAAAAAATATGGATAGATCTTCATTAATAATGAGAAACAATTTGGATAGAACTAATTCTTTTAATTCCTTTAACAATGAAAGTTTGCTTGAATCTTTAAACTACACAAGTTCAAATTTAGCAAATAATGATCAGAGATTTCCCTTGACACTAACAAAGACAAATACAAATACAAATACAGGACTATTCACACCATTTAATGAATCAAATGAACCACCAGAAACACAGGAACAATTTCAACATTATTACAATGTTTTGCACAAGACTGATACTTATAGTTCTCAGAAATCATACAACACAACAACAACTTCATTATATCATCGCACTCCAAGAAGACCTGAATGATTAATTCTAACTATTTCTACTAATGTTTAGATTCAGAAAGAAAAGAAAAAGATGGGGTATAATATTAACATTTCATCTAAATAATAATGTTTTGGTGTATGTATGATATGTGGTTTAATTTATAATTAATATTAATGACTTACGACTATGATGCATGGGTGTAATAATTTATAACACATGGATGATTCTTTGAACCATTTAGGACATTTTAGCATCCTTACCAGAGTTGTATTTTGGCAATTCACTGTATTTTCTGTTCTTCTTACCCTTAAACTTGCCCAAAACTCTGTGTTGAGATTTCCAAACCTTGTATCTAATGGCTGAAACATCTCTGTTGTTTCTGGTCAAGTATAGGAAAAAGTACATACCCAAAACTGCTAGAGCAATAACAGCTGGTAAGGTCAAAATTGCATAGTAAGCACCATCATGATCCAAACCCTGATCAATGATTTCTCTCATTTCTTTCGTATTCTTGTGAACAACAGAACCTTTAATAATCTTGAAAATGGTAGCATTAGTCATTAAATAGAAATCATCATCGCTGATAGTGTCAGGTTGAATAGAAATGGCAACGTTTTGTTCGTATTGTCCTAATAACCATTGTTCTTCAATTTCCAAACCATAGTAACCATCGGTATTGTCAATCCATTCAGTAGAGAATAAAGCACCGCTAACATCACGCTTATTCATACCTTTATCGTGCGCAGCTTCTTTAACCAAACTCAAGTGTAACTTAACTTTTTCAGCATTTCCAAAGAATCTGGTATACCAAGTAACAAAGTAGGTTTTACCCATTTTCAATTTGGAATTTTCCTTTGGGGTACATAATGGAGCACTAGAAACATCTTTTGCTAGACCCTTCATAAAATATCTATCTGGTGTACATCTGATCAATGGGTTCAAAGAAACATAAGTCTTATCTTCATCAATCCAATCAACCTCGGTATGGACAGAATCTGGTGGCATGTTGTGTGCCTTTAATTCTTCAAAACCATATGTGACTGTTGTAGCGGTTTGAAAGTATGTTGAATATGTTGGAGAAGCCTTCTTTGTGTGACCATTCTTGTATTCTGGTTTGATAGTGACTGGAGATCCATCACCTTTCAAAGAAATCCATGGCTCCAAGCCATTAGTCTCCTTTGGTGGTTTAGCACCAAATGTAACATCACCAATGACAACAGGGGTGATTATTTCCTTAACTGAGCCATAGATAGTACGATGCCATGGTGCTGCAGAAACTGAAGTTGTGGATGTAGTGGTTTTTGCATTATGAACCTTCTTGTAACGTTTCTCTAAACGATGTTGCTCTAATGTGGTGGTCGCAAGGATTGGAGCAGTAGAAGCAGGTAATGCTTCAGGCGCAACAGTGATAGTAGTACCAGAAACAGACACAGCAATTCCAGCAAAAGCTGCAATGTTTAGCAATCTCATTTTTCCCTATATACAGCTATTATTGATTAATAACAGTTGTTGATATTTGTTTATTATGATTTTGATTTGATCTCAACTTTTTTTTCGCGCATTTTTGCGGTTCGAGACACATCGGCGAATTAACCGTAGACTACCAGATTCGGTAATAAGTTGGTTTTAGGATTGTATACGATTTATATATGTGTATGTAATTTAAGAACTTTTAAATAATCATCCATATTGCACCAAGAACAAGACCTAACAACACTATGGCAGTTATGATACCAGCACCTGCCTTGTCCTTTGTCTCAATAACAATATTATGATACTCCAAATCTGTAGAAGAAGAAGAAACACCAGCATTTGCGTCACCTTGAGCAACTTCTTCATCATGAATGAAATATGGTGCTGGTTTTGTGTGAATCAATGTACTTTGTAAAACTTCCAAAGCACTCATTTGTTCACCTAACCCATAAAAACCATCCCATCCAGCTACACTCCAGTCTGTACCACAAGTATGTCCATCACTACCACCAGAACAAGACTGCGCTGCTGCTTTAGCTGATTTCTGTAAATATGGTTCAAGCTTCTCACTCACAAATGGTGCCATTAAAGATGATAGTCCCAAGCATCTAGAAAACACTGATCTAAAAGATCTTTGATCATTATTACAGTTCATAGCTGCAAAGCATGCTCTTTCATACATGACTTGATTATCAAAAAACTCTAGTGAACCTTCTGCAAGCATCTCAGTTCTTTGACGCCAAATTTCAGACTCTGTGTAGTTATACATATATGCTGAACCTGCAAGCAATACACCAATGTTATAACTCCATTCTAAATGGTTGATACTTGTACAGTTATCATCGATCTTCGCACCATCGAAAACTCTTAGCGTATTCCCAGATTCCATAATAAACCCAACATCCATCATCCATTCAAACACTTCTTCTGCAACTTGAGAATATGTTTCATTCTGGGTGTATCTTGCCAATCTTGAAGCCATGTGAAACAAACAACCATTAGAAATCGTATTTTTATAATCATAACCAGAATTCCATTGGAATATTTGCCATCTTAAACCACCACCGCAATGTTCAGTATCCCATCTTGCATGCATTGTATTATAAACAGCTTGTGACAATGCTAACCAATCAGGAACATTATCGTCAATAGTTTTTGGACTTGTAAAGTTTCTTTCAGCAGCTCCCATCACAGTTAATCCCCAAAGACCCTGGTCATCATTCCCTTCAGTGGTACTTTGATTTGCAGGAATATAATCATAGTTTGTACCAGTCTGTGCAATCAATGCTTTAAGTAACAATGGTTCAATGGCCGTGGTATTTTCACAATAGTACCAATAATCAAGAAGCCCACCAAAGGCTTCACCTGCTTGCCACCAGTAATATGGAGGCTGAAACATACCTACAGTACCACCATAACGCGTCCCTTCGTAATAATCTAGCATACCTGAGGAAATAAGCCCCAATGCTTTGCATGTCGATTCTTTGTCACCAATGGTGATATCAAGTGCTGAATAGAAGGGTATAAGACATGATAATATAAAAATTGAAAATAAAATGTTAATAGTTTGCATTCCAGAATGTATAGCAATAAGTTATTGATGAGGTATATTTTGTGGAAGAAGTTTTAAATTGGGTTCAATGTTTTTGACTGTTTGGCAGTTAGTCATGACAAGACTTCCAAGAGAATTGACCACAACTCTGCCTCGTCTGCTTTACTTTGCTTTGAGAAAATCATTCTGGATTCTGGAATTGTGAGCAATCATATGACACTTTGAACCATAATGTTTATTTTGGGGCAATGTAGTGTGTGTTTTCACTTGTGTTGAGTATCTTTGGGATGTATTATATATTGGTGTGGTTAGGCTATTTGAGGTTGTGAAATATTAAAATTTTGTGCAGGGTACATCTGTACATGATCCTTCTGTGTCAAAATGGAAGTAAAACAGCATCTTAACTATCACCAATGTAAGATAGACTGAGATGGGAAAGCTAATGTGTCAAATAACAAATACTAATAGTAGAACTTGTAATGGGTCTTAAATTCCTCCACAGAAGTTGGTGATTTTCATGCACTTTCCTATTTGTCCTGTCCAAATAAGATCCATTTTGTCCGAATCAAAAATGTCCCGGAAGAATCTGATTTCTAGGGAGTCGGGAGTCGGGACAAAATTCAAATCAAAGATCAGCCACTGTCACCCTGAAAACGTGCCTATTTGGGTATAATTAGGTACATACTTCGGCAGTAGCATACTTCTTGTTTCGTCTAAATGAGGTGTTTTGGGAAATGATTGTGTCACATCTCTGGAAGCGAAGGATATGATTATCAATGGATCAGGGATCAAGGATCATGGATTATTATACATTTGGTTATCTCTTTGGAGTCGAGTCTCATCAAATGCACAATTAGTTTGCTGTATGTATCCCTTATGTATCCACTGGTTACTCACAATCTCAATTGTCTCGCCATGTGTCCTTATTAATACTACATAACTTGAAAGCTGAAACTTTCTTACCACTACTGTGTATATTTATGATCATATTAGATGTATCGAAAAATATGTCTAAGAAACGATCAGTACTCTCAGTACTCTCAGTCATTTAAAAATTAGCGTCGGCCTTGAAAGCCAAAAAAAAAGAAATGTATCAAGGTTCAAGTTTGGCAGCTGGTTTAATGCTAATTGTTGATGTCTTATGCTTCCTTCTCTTGATCAGTATTATGGATTAGTTGCGATGATCTACAGTAATTTTGAAACGTTCTACTTGCGTAAGAAAATATGTATGAAGACAGTAACATCATGTCTATCAATATCAAAGCTCAAAATTGTGTATGTAGTTATAGCTGTGAAACTAAAGCTTGTTTCTCGAAGTGTAAAATCATTCGGAGAACATAACTGCTTGGGAAATGTAGGCTGTGGCAAGGCGTATATAACTGCGTTATTATTGACTAGTAGTATAATTGATTATGCAGCTTCAAACTTGAAATTGGTATAGTTCTGTACATCTAGATCACACTAGAGGACAGATCAAAAAATCACATATAATAATAGTCAATTGCTTAAAGGAACCGAGGTTTGGCTATACACTATACTAGTATGATCATGATGCCTCTGAAAGCTTATATGCTTATATATAAAGTTAATATAAATCACTGATTGTCTAGAAACCTTCGAACCTTCCAGATCAAGGGAGGTCACCGGTGACCAGATACGGTTTAAACTTTTCTCTAAAAATGTTTCTGATTTCACCTGGATTACACTCGCATCATCTCTCATGTATTATGCACATAATTAAACAAAGTTTTATGAAAGCCCATGTTATTTCAAGTTACTACTAAACTAGTGTAAATTTTGAAGTTATCAAAAGATCCCGACTCCCAAATGTCCAAATATCCAAAGTTGGCTTTGTGTCCCGAAAGTTATAAATTTCTTTTGAATGTCCAAAAAAATTTAAACGGCCGGACAAATGTGTCAACTTTCACATATAGAAAAATTACAAAACTACAGTTCAACAATAAGAACTCGTTTCTATGATTAACAAATGAGTATTATTTGTAAACGAATGCACCTGCCCTAAGGCCCTGTAAATAGATATCTAAATAAAAAATTAACTAAAAAAGTAACACAAAAAAGAAGTGAAGGTAAAATGACAATATGACAATGTAAAAAAGAAAATTGCACTCTGGCGTAAGTAGTCTTTTCCTTGTAATTATTAATAATTATTATGCTGAGTTTTTTAATTGAAATATTCAATTAAATCAAAAGTTTTCAACAGTCACCAAGTTTTGAATGGCTTCCAAAGCATTCAATTGTTCAGCCAGCCCTGTAATTTCATCAAATCCACCAATGTTCCAGTTTAACCCGCATTGAGTACCAAAAGAGTTGGTTTCACAGGATTGAGCAGCACCTTGAGCAGTTGGTTCGAATAGTTCCTTAACCTTGGAACGTAATGAAGGGATCAATTGACCAGCTGTGGCCAAATATCTCAAATAAATGGACTTAAACACTCTTTGATCTGTAGTACATGAATCAAAGGTTTGACATGCACGTTCGTACAAGACAGTGTTGTTGTACAAGATTTGGGAGCCCAAGATGATATCTTCAGCTCTCTTGGACCAAGTGGAATCTTGAGTAACTTCATACATGTAAGCTGCACCACCAATCATAACACCATAGTTATAAGTCCATTCAACACCATTTGGAGTTGAACAATTCTCAGATGCTGAAACACCATCAACAACAGCTGTACCCCATTGACCAACTTGTAACACGTTGATGTTTAATAACCAATCGTAGATTTCAGAAGCGGCATCGGAATATTTGGATTCACCAGTCAATTTGGCCAATCTAGCAGCCATTTGGAACATATTAGCGTTGGCGATAGTAGCTTTATAATCGTAACCAGAACGAGATGTAATGTATTGCCATCTTAAACCACCATTACATGTGGTTGTATCCCATCTAGCCCACAATTTGTCAAAGATGGTGGTTGCCAATGTCAACCAAGATGAATAACCATCATTTTCTGGATTCTTAAAGTTTTGTTCAGCAGCTTCCAATAAAGCCAGACCCCAAGTTCCTTGATCATCATTACCTTCAAAATAACTTTGAGAAGATGGTTGGTAGTCCCAGTTTTCACCTGCTTGAGATAGTAAACCTTTGTATATGATGTCTTGATAACCACCATTGCATGTTGATTGGAATCTTAACAAAGAAGTGTATGCAACTGCATATTGCCACCAGTACCATGGTTGAGCAAAAGTACCATCACCGTTATGGTAGCTGAGAACACCTTGAGCAATGTCACTGGCTGCTTGACAAACCGAGGTTGTGTTGTTTAAACTAATTGAAAGAGCGGAAGCTGTGCTTAACAAGAACCAGAAGAGCATCATAAGCGGTTTTCTTTGGACTTAAAACTGTATTATAAAGGAGTGTGAATGTGTCAAGTCTAGTGAAATGAATCGAAATTACCCAATTTCATCAAGAATTAAGAACGGGATCAAATGAAGTTTATATACCATTGAACTTACACTTTCTGATCTAGAAGTTTTATCCCTGTCTTAATTTTGAAACAGAGGCCAGTCTATCGGTCATGCATTAGCTTACATTTCGGTGTACATTCTGCAACATGAAGCTGCATGTGTGCCTGCGGGTTCGCTTAAACACGCGTTGCTTTCAGACTGATTTCAAAAGGCGCGTAGGCTATACAGGGGGTTTGCAAAGGAGAGCTCCTTTCACTGATCTATGCTGTAGCCTGTGGTTACGTTGTTTCAGGAATCAGGATTATTTCTTGGTATGAGAGAAAACTACGCACTACATACAGTCTACTGACTCCTGAGTTACCTTACTGCTGAATCCTGAATCACTGATCAGTGATCACTTGGCGTTTCCCTGTGAAAGTTAGTAATGTTCACTACTGGTATTAAGTTATAAATTATAATACGTCGAGACGTCGAGATCTTGTCAGTGGTCACTTGAGGCATCTGACACTAATTCCTCATATAAATTGATTCCTGATTCTGAATCCTCATGAATCCTGAAATCAAGTACTTGAACTGAGTGTAAATTTTAATTATAATTACAGAACTAGGTTGACCGTTGAAGATTCAACAACGGACTAAATTTTACGAATCACGATGGATTAAACAGACATGGACTTTCATGATGAGGCTTGTATAATACTCATACATATGTACATATGTACTTACAAACATAATTATTCACATATAGACATTCTTGATCTTTAGTGGGTCTGACTCTCAAGTTCTCAACAATGAGCAAATATCTTTCAAAAACAAAATGACTTTCATGTTGGCAAAATGTCGACATAACATATAGTTTTTGCTTTTGGCTTGATTTTCAATTTTTTGCTATATTGCCATGATCTGTGACACAACCGCAAATGTTGAAATCAAAGAAACGGCTTTATGTGCTCAAAGTCGAGACAAGAAACAACAGGTGTGTGTTGTTTTAATTGCATAGTAGTAGTATCTCTTGCAACCAGTACACCTTGGCCCCATCCAGCCTCAATTACACCCTCAGCATCGTTTTTGTAGTGGTCTCCAAAGTGATAAATCCTCTTTGCAACTTCATCAGGGGAAGCGCCTAGTTCTCTTCCCAAATCCTCAGCCACGGCCTGGAAGAACCTCACATCTGGTTTGCAGTAGTCAAGCTCATGAGAAAGATACACCTTGTGTACTAATCTGCGCAGGCCTAAGATACTCAAGGATCTGTTCGACTCTTGGGTCACCATTGCTGCAAGTTATCGTGAGCACATGGTTTTTCCTCTCTCTGTTCAACAACAATAGCTGCTCAAGGGCAGACTCAACATCGGCATACGCAACATATGCTGGACCTTTAAACACCTCTATAATCTCACTGCACATATCAGATGGTACCTGCTCCCCAATACCTTCGGAAGTTTGGTAAACCTGCTTAATCAATGAGCTCCACCACTCAGTATAGTCCATTCCTTGAAACTTTCCATAGTTTGGAAACTGTTTCCAGTGTGTTTTATAAGCTACATATGGTATTAGTTTAAACAATTGAAGAAAATTTAACAAATACATACATTTGGGGAATTGAGCAGTCAGCTGTGTGATACTAGTCTTCATTCCATACTTCTTACCAATCTCATGATAAATCTCCATAACGGGTATTCTGGGTCTATATAGAGTTCCAAATGCGTCAAAGGAAAGTATTCTTGGAAGACTAGGTTTAATAGTTGATGTCATTCTCATTACTGTTGTGTTGGAGTCACAGCCTCAGCTATATCTGTGATAACAGGAAGAAGTGTTGAAACAGTATTTCTGTTATAATTATGATTGTAAAGGATTAACTTTGTTTGAAAACCTGAAATGTTGATCTAGCGAAAATCCGCATTAAAAAAATAGTAAGCATGGTTTTGTATGTGTAAAAGTGTTACTTGTTTGCTTGTCATATTGACATAACGTCAATGCTATTAAAATTTAACTAGTACAGTTGTACATTAGTTTCCCAGGTCCAGTCCATTCCAGTCTTGTCAGTCTCTTTAGAGGTTATGGAATAGCATGATTCACAAGCAAGTTACAAGTTGCAAAATGACACTCAACTTCCTTTTAGTTGTAAAGCAATGAATGTCTCACAAGTCACCTGTGGGTGTGACTTATGACTTTTCACTTTCAATTTTGTCGTCAGATTCTTCTGGTAGGTTCAGGATTGTTATTTTTGGGCGTGTTTATTGGTCTCACCGTGTGTGTGCATTTGTGTCTTAAAACTTATACTGCTGTACGTTGCTGCAGAAGAGGACAGCTTGTTTAGTACTCGGCCACATGAGTCAACTGTTCAATTGCAAATTGTTTAAAAAGAATGCGGTGTCCAAATTATAATTAGTAATTACTACTGAGAATGACTCTTGAGAATGTGATTTTTCAACTTTGGTGAACTATGGACTATGTGCTTCACTTGTTGAAATGAAAGATTTACAGCACTAACCACACCATCGAGTTCATCTTGAAAATTCTTGATGTATTGTTCAGATTAAGTTTTAATTTTGATGTACATTCATGTCGATGAATTTTCCTTCTTATTGTTTCAATCTTTTGATGATTATGCTTTACCTGTTCTACAATATCAATGGTCCTTTGTTTGTAAGGAAATCCCTAATGCAAATCACTAATTGAAGCATTGATGATGGTTTTGCCGCCCCTTGTATACTCTTCTATTATGTCAGTATGGTTCTGTCACAGAGGTTCAAATCCTAATCAATAATTTTGTGTTATGAAAATATCAAGAGAGATTATGGATTCTTACTAGTACGTGGGTTTCGACTTTTTGAGGTGTTCACTCTGAGTAGTATCGAGACCAACATTAATATATAGAGTGTAATTCTACAGTGAAAAGCAATAAAATAGTTACAGACCATAACAGGTCTATTTATATAAAGTTTTTTAAATATAATTTCTCTTTATTGTATCCTTCCACTCTTGTTCATGAACTTGTTTATCATTTTCATAAGCAATGATCTTGTTGTACAAGTAAAAGTTTTCCTCGTCAGATTTCATGTTCGAAGTTGTAACAACCTTTGTTTGCCAATCACCTCTGCCAACAGTCATTTCCCAATCACATTGGTTATAAGCAGATAGCGGATCGCCATTCTTGATTTTCCAAAGATTATAATTTAAAGAGCCAACCTCAATGCCATTTGCTGAGCCAATTGTTGGTAAGCATCTTTTACCTTCATCAGAAAAATCGTCAATTGACCAAGAGTTTTCGATGACATCAAAAATGACATTTCTCGTTCTCTTTTCTTCTCGAAGAATATTTTTATCACATGGAGCCATCGATGCACAAATAGGGAAAGTTGGTTCTTTAACAATATGTGACTTGTCAACTAATGGTAATTTAACGACAGCATCCAATAGAGTGAGTGTTGGAAGTTTAGGTGAAGGCCAACATTGGGGCCAATCTGTAGTTGACAATGACAATCTTAGTTTATGCCCTTTAACAATCTTTATACCCAAGACATCCATTGGAATAACAACTTGATACTCTTTGTTTGGGATTAAAACTTCTGGAAACTCATGTGAGTTTCTATGTGTTAAATTCAACATACCCCAACTAATCAAAATTGATTCATTTGTATCTGGGTATATATCACATAGTCTAGCTGAGCAAGTTGCCAATGGCTGATCTGACTTGAATGTGATTAAAATCTCAGGTTTACCCAAAAATTCCACATCATGGTCAAACTTGTCAGAATCAAACACCAGGCATTTTGAATCTTCAATTCTTTGGTCTGTTGGAAAATCACCATCTTGACCAAATGGACACCATGTACCTCTCACTAATCCATGCTCCTGTGACCCAGAGAATTTAATTTCAGGTAATGCTTTATTGTCTGATTGGTTTGAAGATAATTTTAAGTCTGGTGTAACGTTGAAATGCATGTAATCATCTTTTGAAACATGATCTAATGAAACCCATTTACCTTTTCTAACTTTATATGATTTCTCAATAGAAGAAGCTGGGTCTTGAACATATGCTGTTAGTTTTGGCAATTTCAATTTAATATCACTTTTTGGCGATAAATATGTTGACCACCATTCAAATGCTAGTTCTGGGAACCCAAAATTTGGACTTGGAGTAGCAACTTCAGGATATTCATGAACCCAAGGACCAACAATGCATTTTGAAGTTGGAATATGTCTTGCAATTCTGAAAACTGCACTAGTATAACCATCTCTCCATCCTCCAATTGCCAGCACTGGGATATCAATTTTTGAATAATCTTCACAAACAGACCCATGTTTCCAATAAGCATCTCTAGTTTGGTGTGATAGCCATTCAATAATATTTGGTTTTGTCTTAACCCTTTCAAGCCAGTTTTCTCTCCAAGAATCACCTACAATCTGAGGGTCTTGAGGTCTTGCATTGTATGCAAACATTGTAGAAGCCCACCACAACATATCTGATGCCAACAAGCAACCTCCTCTGTAATGAACGTCATCAGAATATCTGTCATCTGTCGACATTAAAGTGATAATACACTTCAGAGCTGGGTGTTGTCTTGCAGCGACTTGTAAAGAGTTAAACCCACCCCAAGACTTACCAAACATTCCAATGTGACCATTTGACCAACTTTGAGCACAGATCCAATCAAAACACTCTAAACAATCGTCTTGTTCACCTTTCAAGTATTCATCTTGTAGAGCTCCATCAGAATCACCGGTGCCTCTGATATCAATCCGAATAGAGGCAAAGCCTTTACCAGCAAAGTAAGGGTGACGAATGGAATCTCTGATTGCAGTGAAGTCGTTTTTTCTGTAGGGAATGTATTCAACAACAGCACCTATTTGCAAGTCATCAGACTCGAGTGCCTTCTTTGGTAGCCATATATGGGCTCGAACCTTTGCACCATCTTTCAATGGGATAATGACATCTTCGAGTTTGGTGATCTCATAAGGTAAATCTTTTGGATCAATGGTTTCTCTGTTATCGGAATCACCAACGTTGAACACCATATTGTCCTGTTTTTTTGTTGTTTGACTGGAAGAATCGCAGGTTGTTTGGTGACTAGTCACTAGTGGGGATATTATTGTGTCATATCAAACTTAATATAATATCGTGCTTTATAAGTATCTTTCAAGGATGTTGATTAGGACCCTTTTGGGTGCTTTTGACCAGAGAATACATATTCCGAGTTGGATAAATTCCGTGCCTCGTCTACACCTACACCTACAGCACTGTTGGATCATTTGATACGCCTGATCCGGTAAGAATAACGATAAAGCATGTACACCGCTGCTGATGAAAGCTTAGATAGGCAAGATAAAACTATCAGTCATGATTGTGACACTTCTTGTTGTGCTGTTGCATAATCTGGGTTGATTGATTGGTTGTCGGTGAACCACTTTCGCTTCGAAGTTCTGATCCAGTGGTCAATTGCTCCATCAAAGTGATTCTGTTGGTTTGAATCGCTTAAATTAGTCTTCATTATGGCTCTGATCTCAGGATACTGGTGATTTTGATCTTTATCCAGATTATTACAGCTCTGTCTTGTGGGGTCATATAAATATACCTGCAATTTAGGAGGCTCTCTTCTAGTTTCCTGACCTTGGATAATGGAAACACTGAAAACAACAAATGGCGAGTTTAGATAGTAATAGTTTATTAAAAGGCGAAAAACAGATAAATATTGGGTTAAAGGAGGTACCTGAATTGGGAGATATTGAAGAGTTGAAGCCAATTCATACAGTTACAGATCTGGATCTTCTGGATGGTAGTGATGAGGCTCTTGCTAAAAAACTTTACCTCATAAACAATGCTATTGATGAGATTGGATTCACATGGCATCACTTTACATTATTTTGTGTTGCAGGTTTAGGTTATTCTGCTGATTCACAACTGGAAATGATTCAAAGTTCTGTGAAAACTTATGTCAACTATCAATTTGGTTATGATTATCCATATCATACTGAAGTCTTTTACATTGGTTTGATTCTTGGATCCATCTTTTGGGGGTTTGGAGGTGATATTGTTGGTAGAAAAATTGCTTTCAATTGGTCTTTGTTCTTTGCAGCTTTGTTTGGGTTTGTTGTTGGTGGTATGAGTTCGTATGAAACATACTGTATTTTTTTGTTTGTTCAAACATTTTGTGCAGGTGGTAATATTTCCCTTGATGTTGCTGTGTTTCTGGAATATTTGCCTTTTAAATATCAATGGTTAACAACTTTTCTTGCAGCTTGGTGGGGTGTTGGTCAAACAATTGCTAATTTAATTGCTTGGGCCTTTATCACTCAGTATAGTTGTTCTGGGCCAGATAATTGTGACTCAGCTATTAACAGGGGTTGGAGATACTGCTGGTATGTCAACTCTGCAATTGTCATGGTTGGTGCTCTATTCCGTCTGTTATTTTTGAAACTAGATGAAACACCAAAGTACTTGATTTCTAATGGTAGAGATGAAGAGGCCGTTGAAGTGTTAAAGAAGATTGCGGAAAAGTACAATAGACCATTTAGTCTAACTCTTGAACAACTGCAAGCTTGTGGTACGGTGAAGCACACCATTGATATTAGATCTGAAAAGCTTGACTTCAAGGAAGTTTGGACTATGACAGTTAGTCATGTCAAAATTTTATTTGCAAACAAGCTCGTTTCCTATTCCACTACTTTGATTCTACTATCTTGGTTTTTGATTGGTATTTCATATTCAACATTTTATAATTTCCTCTACATTTATATTGCAGCAAGAGGTGGTAGTGTTGGTGATACCAACTATATTGTTTACAGAAATTCCACTCTTGACAATTTCATTGGTATATTTGGGCCAATGGTTGCTGCTGGTTTGATGTTTATTCCAAGAGTTGGGCATCGTGGTACAATGGCTATTGGTGCATTTGCAACTATGGCAATTTTGTTTGGTTATACAACTGTGAAAACTGCAAATCAAGATCTTGGCTTTGGGACAATGACTTATTTTTTCTGTAATATATATTATGGTTGTTTATATGCCTATACTCCAGAAGTTTTCCCTGCACAAGCGAGAACAACAGGTGGTGCTCTTGCATTGGCAATTGGTAGAATATCTGGTTCCATTGCACCTGTTGTGTATTACTACGGTGCAAAATCTGGTTCTGCTGTTCCAATTTGGGTTTGCGGTGCAATGATTGGGTGTCTTGGTTTGATCGCAGTGATTATGCCAATAGAGCCAAGTAAGAAGCGTACGATTTAAAATACTGATTTTGGTCGCTTGTAATCTTATATGTTTTTGGTAATAAATGTGAATTGATTGTTTTTATAAGATTTTGTAGTTCGGCTTGCACATGTTGCTAGAGAGTAATTTAATAAAGTCATCAACGTTGGATTATTATATAATTAATTTATGGAACATGATCAATCGTGAATTGTGAGCAATAATATTTTTATCAATATATTATAATTGATCAATATATTTATTTTTATTATTATAATATGCCTATATCCACTGGCCGCGGTGCCGTCGGCAAGATATTCAGTTTTCAGCAACATTAGAACAAAATTTATAAAGACTTTAGTTCAGCTTGAAAAAATAAAAAAAAAAAAAAAAAATTAAAAAATTCAATTTCAAATTTCAAAAAAATTTATTTAATCTTTTATAATTGGCTTAGTTTTACCATTAGAATATCTTTGAAGATTTTCAATACGTATCAAGAGTCATATAGATCAATTTCCTCCAATCCAATAACCCCAAAAACAACTTTTCATCAATTTTCGTCGACCTCATCGTCCATGACTGAACCCACTCCACCACCTTCCAGAGAAGGCACCAGTGAGAGAACCCCTGAGACAA